>JANJXV010000649.1:25000-32500 GCA_024803745.1 Megascapheus bottae
CCTAACCCTAAACCTAACCCTAACCCTATCCCTAACCATAATCCTTACCCTAACCCTAACCCTATCCCTAACCCTAACCGTAACCCTAAACTTAACCCTAAACCTAACCCTAACCCCAACCCTAACCCTAACCCTAATCCTCAACCTTACCCTTACTCTAACCCTAACCCTAAACCGAACCATAACCCTAATCCTAACACTTACCCTAACCCTAACCCTAACCCTAACCCCTACCCTAAAACATACCCAAACACTCACCCTATCCCTAACCATAACCCTAACCCTTACCCTAAACCTAACCCTAAACCTAACCCTTACCCTTACCCTCACACTAACCCTAAATCTAACCCCCACCCTAAACCTAACCCTAACACTTACCCTTACCCTAACCCTAACCCTAAACCTAACCCTTACCCTTACCCTATCTCTAACGCTAAACCTAACCCTAACCATAACCTTACGTTTACCTTAACCATAAAATCTACCTCTAACCCTAACCCTAACCCTAATCCTTACCCTAACCCTAACACTAATCCTAATCCTACCCTTAACCTAACCCTAACCCTAACCCTAACCCTAAACCCAAACCTAACCCTAACCCTAACCATAAACCTTACCCTTACCCTAAACCTAACCCTAACGCTTACACTAACCCTAACCCTAACCCTAACCCCTAACCCTAACCCTAACCCTAACCCTAATCCTTACCTTACCCTAACCATAAACCTAACCGTAACCCTAACACTAACCCCTAACCCTAACCTTTAAGTTTACCCTAACCCTAAACTTAACCCTAAACCTAACACTAACCCTAACCCTAAACCTAACCCTTTCCCTAACCCTAAACCTAGACCTAAACCTAACCCTAACCCTTACCCTAACCCTAACCCTAAACCTAACCCTAAACCTAACCATAACCCTAACCCTTACCCTAACCCTAACCATAACCCTAACCCTAATCCTAAACCTTACCCTTACCCTAACCCTAACCCTAACCCTTATGGTTACACTAAACCTAACCCTAATCCTTACCCTAACCCTAACACTAACCCTTACCCTTTCCATAACCCTATCCCTAACCCTAACTGGAACCCTAAACCTTACCCTTACCCTTACCCTTACCCTAACCCTAACCCTAACCCTAACCTTAACCCTAACCCTAACCCTAATGCTAAACCTCCCCCTTACCCTAACCCTAACCCTAAACCTAATCCTAACACTAACCCTATCCCTAAACCTTGCATGTACCCTAAACCTAACCCTAACCCTAACCCTAGCCTTAAACTTACCCTAACCCTAATCCTTACCCTAACCCTAACCCTAACCCTAAGCCTTAAACTTGCCCTAACCCTAACCCTAACCCTTACTTTAACCCTAACCCTAACCATAACCATAACCCTTACCCTTACCCTAACACTAACCCTAAACTAACCCTAACCCTAACCCTAACTCTAACCCTTACCCTTACATTACCCCTAACCTTAACCGTAACCCTAACCTTTACGCTAACCCTAACCTAACCCTAACCCTTACCTTACCCTAACCCTAACCCTAACCCTAACCCTAACCCTTACCCTTACCCTAACCCTAAACCTAACCCTAACCCTAACCCTAACCCTAAACCTATCCCTCACCCTTACCCTTACTCTAACCCTAACCCTAAACCTAACCCTAACCCTAACCCTAACCATAATCCTTACCCTAACCCTAACCCTATCCCTAACCCTAACCATAACCCTAAACTTAACCCTAAACCTAACCTTAACCCCAACCCTAACCCTAACCCTAATCCTCACCCTTACCCTTACTCTAACCCTAACCCTAACCCTAACCCTAACCCTAAATCTAACCCTAACCCTAACCCAAACCCTAACCCTTACCCTAACCCTAACCCTAACCCAAACCCTAACCCAAACCCTAACCTTAACCCTAACCCTAACCCTTACACTTACCCTAACCCTAAACCTAACCCTAACCCTAACCCTAACCCTAAACCTATCCCTCACCCTTACCCTTACTCTAACCCTATCCATAAACCTAACCCTAACCCTAACCCTAACCATAATCCTTACCCTAACCCTAACCCTATCTCTAACCCTAACCATAACCCTAAACTTAACCCTAAACCTAACCCTAACCCCAACCCTAACCCTAACCCTAATACTCACCCTTACCCTTACTCTAACCCTAACCCTAAACCGAACCATAACCCTAATCCTAACACTTACCCTAACCCTAACCCTAACCCCTACCCTAAAACATACCCAAACACTCACCCTATCCCTAACCCTAACCCTAACCCTTACCCTAAACCTAAACCTAAACCTAACCCTTACCCTTACCCTCACACTAACTCTAAATCTAACCCCCACCCTAAACCTAACCCTAACACTTACCCTTACCCTAACCCTAACCCTAACACTAACCCTTACCCTTACCCTATCCCTAACGCTAAACCTAACCCTAACCATAACCTTACCCTTACCCTAACCATAAACTCTACCTCTAACCTAACCCTAACCCTAATCCTTACCCTAACCCTAACACTAATCCTAATCCTACCCTTAACCTAACCCTAACCCTAACCCTAACCCTAAACCCAAACCTAACCCTAACCCTAACCATAAACCTTACCCTTAGCCTAACCCTAACCCTAACCCTAACCCTTACCCTTACCCTATCCCTAACGCTAAACCTAACCCTAACCATAACCTTACCCTTACCCTAACCATAAACTCTACCTCTAACCCTAACCCTAACCCTAATCCTTACCCTAACCCTAACACTAATCCTAATCCTAACCTTAACCTAACCCTAACCCTAACCCTAACACTAAACCCAAACATAACCCTAACCCTAACCATAAACCTTACCCTTACCCTAAACCTAACCCTAACCCTTACACTAACCCTAACCCTAACCCCTAACCCCTAACCCTAACCCTTACCCTAACCCTAATCCTTACATTACCCTAACCATAAACCTAACCGTAACCCTAACACTAACCCCTAACCCTAACCTTTAAGTTTACCCTAACCCTAAACTTAACCCTAAACCTAACACTAACCCTAACCCTAAACCTAACCCTTTCCCTAACCCTAACCCTAGACCTAAACCTAACCCTAACCCTTACACTAACCCTAACCCTAAACCTAACCCTAAACCTAACCATAACCCTAACCCTTACCCTAACCCTAACCATAACCCTAACCCTAATCCTAAACCTTACCCTTACCCTAACCCTAACCCTAACCCTTATGGTTACACTAAACCTAACCCTAATCCTTACCCTAACCCTAACACTAACCCTTACCCTTTCCATAACCCTATCCCTAACCCTAACTGGAACCCTAAACCTTACCCTTACCCTTACCCTAACCCTAACCCTAACCCTAACCTTAACAATAACCCTAACCCTAATCCTAAACCTCACCCTTACCCTAACCCTAACCCTAAACCTAACCCTAACCCTAACCCTATCCCTAAACCTTGCATGTACCCTAAACCTAACCCTAACCCTAACCCTAGCCTTAAACTTACCCTAACCCTAATCCTTACCCTAACCCTAACCCTAACCCTAAGCCTTAAACTTGCCCTAACCCTAACCCTAACCCTTACTTTAACCCTAACCCTAACCATAACCATAACCCTTACCCTTACCCTAACACTAATCCTAAAGTAACCCTAACCCTAACCCTAACTCTAACCCTTACCCTTACATTACCCCTAACCTTAACCGTAACCCTAACGTTTACGCTAACCCTAACCTAACCCTAACCCTTACCTTACCCTAACCCTAACCCTAACCCTAACCCTAAATCTAACCCTAACCCTAACCCAAACCCTAACCCTTACCCTAACCCTAACCCTAACCCTAACCCTAACCCAAACCCTAACCTTAACCCTAACCCTAACCCTTACACTTACCCTAACCCTAAACCTAACCCTAACCCTAACCCTAACCCTAACCCTAAACCTATCCCTCACCCTTACCCTTACTCTAACCCTATCCATAAACCTAACCCTAACCCTAACCCTAACCATAATCCTTACCCTAACCCTAACCCTATCCCTAACCCTAACCATAACCCTAAACTTAACCCTAAACCTAACCCTAAACCCAAACCTAACCCTAACCCTAATCCTCACCCTTACCCTTACTCTAACCCTAACCCTAAACCGAACCATAACCCTAATCCTAACACTTACCCTAACCCTAACCCTAACCCCTACCCTAAAACATACCCAAACACTCACCCTATCCCTAACCCTAACCCTAACCCTTACCCTAAACCTAAACCTAAACCTAACCCTAACCCTTACCCTCACACTAACTCTAAATCTAACCCCCACCCTAAACCTAACCCTAACACTTACCCTTACCCTAACCCTAACCCTAACCCTAACCCTTACCCTTACCCTATCCCTAACGCTAAACCTAACCCTAACCATAACCTTACCCTTACCCTAACCATAAACTCTACCTCTAACCCTAACCCTAACCCTAATCCTTACCCTAACCCTAACACTAATCCTAATCCTACCCTTAACCTAACCCTAACCCTAACCCTAAACCCAAAGCTAACCCTAACCCTAACCATAAACCTTACCCTTACCCTAAACCTAACCCTAACCCTTACACTAATCCTAACCCTAACCCTAACCCCTAACCCTAACCCTAATCCTTACCTTACCCTAACCATAAACCTAACCGTAACCCTAACACTAACCCCTAACCCTAACCTTTAAGTTTACCCTAACCCTAAACTTAACCCTAAACCTAACACTAACCCTAACCCTAAACCTAACCCTTTCCCTAATCCTAACCCTAGACCTAAACCTAACCCTAACCCTTCCCTAACCCTAACCCTAAACCTAACCCTAAACATAACCATAACCCTAACCCTTACCCTAACCCTAACCATAACCCTAACCCTAATCCTAAACCTTACCCTTACCCTAACCCTAACCCTAACCCTTATGGTTACACTAAACCTAACCCTAATCCTTACCCTAACCCTAACACTAACACTTACCCTTTCCATAACCCTATCCCTAACACTAACTGGAACCCTAAACCTTACCCTTACCCTTACCCTAACCCTAACCCTAACCCTAACCTTAACCCTAACCCTAACCCTAATCCTAAACCTCACCTTTACCCTAACCCTAACCCTAAACCTAACCCTAACCCTAACCCTAACCCAAACCCTAACCTTAACCCTAACCCTAACCCTTACCCTTACCCTAATCCTAAACCTAACCCTAACACTAACCCTAACCTTAACCCTAACCCTAAACCTAACCCTAACCCTAACCCTAACCCTAAACCTACACCTAACTCTAACCCTTAACCTTACCCTAACCCTAAACCTAAACCTAACCCTAAACCTAACACTAATCCTTACCCTAATCCTAACCCTAACCCTAACCCTTACCCTTACCCTAACCCTAACCCTAAACCAAACCCTTACCCATACCCTAACCCTAACCCTAACCTTAATGCTAAGCCTAACCCTAACGCTAACGATAACCCTTACACTAAAACTAAACCTAACACTTATCCTTAACCTAAACCTAACCCTAAACAAAACCCTTACCCTTACCCTTTCCCTAACCCTACCCTAACCCTAAACCTAACCCTAAACGTAATTCTAACCCTAACCCTAACCCTAACCCTAATCATTACCCTAACCCTAACCCTTAATCTAACCATAACCCTAACCATAACCCTTACACTTACCCTAACCCTAACCCTACCTCTAACCCTAACCCTAACCCTAACCCTAACCCTTACCCTAACCCTAACCCTAACCCTCAGCCTAACCCTAACCCTAACCTTAACCCTAACCCTAACCCAAACCCTAACCTTTACCCTTACCCTAACCCTAACCCTAACAATAACCCTTACTCTTACACAAACCCTAACCCCAAACCTAACCCTAACCCTAACCCTAAACCTTACCCTTACCCTTACCCTAAACCTAACCCTAACGCTTACCCTAACCCTAACCCTAACCCCTAACGCTAATCCTAACCCAAATCCTTACCCTAAGCCTAACACTAATCCTAACCCTACCCTTAACCTAACCCTAACGCTAACCCTAACCCTAAACCCAAACCTAACCCTAACCCTAACCATAAACCTTACCCTTACCCTAAACCTAACCCTAACCCTTACACTAACCCTAACCCTAACCCCTAACCCTAACACTAACCCTAAACCTTACGTTACCCTAACCATAAACCTAACCGTAAGCCTAACACTAACCCCTACCCTAACCATTAAGTTTACCCTAACCCTAAACTTAACCCTAATCCTAACACTAACCATAACCCTAACCCTTTCCCTAACCCTAGACCTAAACCTAACCCTAACCCTTACCCTAACCCTAACCCTAAACCTAACCCTAAACCTAACCATAACCCTAAACCTTAACCTAAACCTAACCATAACCCTAACCCTAATCCTAAACCTTACCCTTACCCTAACCCTAACCTAACCCTTATGGTTATACTAAACCTAACCCTAATCCTTACACTAACCCTAACACTAACCCTTACCCTTTCCATAAGCCTATCCCTAACCCTAACAGAAACCCTAAACTTACCCTTACCCTTACCCTAACCCTAACCCTAACCCTAACCTTAACCCTAACCCTAACCCTAACCCTAATCCTAAACCTCACCCTTACCCTAACCCTAACCCTAAACCTAACCCTAACCCTAACCCTAACCCTAAACCTTGCATGTACCCTAAACCTAACCCTAACCCTAACCCTAGCCTTAAACTTACCCGAACCCTATCGCTAACCCTAATTCTAACTTTAACCCTAACCATAACCATAACCCTTACCCTAACCCTAAACCTAACCCTAATCCTTAACCTAACCCTAACCCTATCCCTAACCCTAACCCTAACCCTAACCTTAACCCTAACCCTAACCCTAACCCTAACCCTAACCAAACCCTCACCCTTACCCTTACTCTAACCCTAACCCTAAACCTAACCCTAACCCTAGCTTTAAACTTACCCTAACCCTATTCCTAACCCTAACACTAACATTAACCCTAAACATAAACATAACCCTTACCCTAACCCTAACCCTATCCCTAACCCTAACCCTAACCCTAAACTTAACCCTAAACATAACCCTAAACCCAACTCTAACCCTCACCCTTACCCTTACTCTAACCCTAACCCTAAACCTAAACCTAACCCTAATCCTAACACTTACCATAACCCTTACCCTAACCCTAACCCCTAACCCTAACACATACCCAAAAGCTCACCCTAACCCTAACCCTAACCCTAACCCTTACCCTAAACCTAACCCTAACCCTAACCCTTACCCTTACCCTCACACTAACCCTAAATTTAACCCCGACCCTAAACCTAACCCTAACACTTACCCTTAACCTAACCCTAACCCTAACCCTAACCCTAACCCATACCCTTACCCTAACCCTAACACTAAACCTAACCCTAACCATAACCCT
>JANJXV010000649.1:37500-77500 GCA_024803745.1 Megascapheus bottae
CCTAACCCATAAACTTACCCTAACCCTAACACTAAACCTAACCCTAACCATAACCCTAACCATTACACTAACCCTAACCCTAACCCTAAACCTAACCCTAATCCTAACCCTACCCCTAAACCTTACCCTTACCCTAACCCTAACACTAATCCTAACCCTAATCCTTACCCTTACCCTAACCCTAACCCTAACCCTAACCCTAACCTTAACCCAAACCCTAACCCTAATCCTAAACCTCACCCTTACCCTAACCCTAACCCTAAAAATAACCCTAACCCTAACCCTAACCCTAAATCTTTCACGTACCCTAAACCTACCCTTAACCTAACCCTAGCCTTAAACTTACCCTAACCCTATCCCTAACCCTAACCCTAACTTTATCCCTAACCCTAACCATAAACATAACCCTTACCCTTAACCTAACCCTAACCCTAAACTAACCCTAACCCTAACCCTAACTCTAACCCTTACCCTTACCCTACCCCTAACCCTAACCGTAACCCTAAACTTTACCCTAACCCTAAACTTAACCCTAACCCTTACCTTACCATACCCTAACCCTAACCCTAATCCTAACCCTAACCCTTACCCTTACCCTAACTCTAACCCTAACCCTAACCCTTACCCTAACCCTAAAACTGATCCTAACCCTACCCTAAACCTAACCCTAACCATAACCCCTAACATCTAACCCTAAACCTTACCCTAACCCTAACCCTAACCCTTACCCTTACCCTGATCCTAACTCTACCTCTAACCCTAACCCTAACCCTAACCCTTACCCGAACCCTGACACTAATCCTAACCCTACCCTAAACCTAACCCTAACCCTACCCTTAACCCCAAACCTAACCCTAACCCTAACCCAAAACCTTACCCTTACCCTAAACCTAACCCTAACCCTTACACTAACACTAACCCTAACCCCTAACCCTAACCCTAACCCTAAACCTTACCTTACTCTAACCATAAACCTAACCCTAACCCTAACACTAACACCTAACCCTAACCCTTACGTTTACCCTAACCCTAACCTTAACCCTAAACCTAACACTAACCCTAACCCTAACCCTTACCCTAACCCTAACCCTAGACCTAAACCTAACCCTAACCCTTACCCTTACCCTAACCCTAACCCTAAACCTAACCCGAAACCTAACCCTAATCCTAACCCTTACCCTAACCCTACCCCTAACCCTACCCCTAATCCTAACCATTACCCTTACCCTAACCCTAACCCTAACCCTTAGGGTTACACTAACACTAACCCAAATCCGTACCCTAACCATAACCCTAACCTTTACCCTTTCCCTAACCCTAAACCTAACCCTAACTGTATCCCTAAACCTTACCCTTACCCTTACCCTAAACCTAACCCTAACCCTAACCTTAACCCTAAACCTAACCCTTACCCTAACCCTAACACTAATCCTTACCCTACCCATAACCTAACCCTAACCCTAACCCTAACCCTAAACCCAAACCCAACCCTAACCCTAACCCTAACCTTAATGCTAACCCTAACCCTAACGCTAACCATAACCCTTACACTAAACCTAAACCTAACCCTTATCCTTAACCTAAACCTAACCCTAAACCTAAACCTTACCCTTACCCTTTCCCTAACCCTAACCCTAACCCTAAAACTAACCCTAAACCTAATTCTAACCCTAACCCTATCCCTAACCCTAATCATTACCCTAACTCTAACCTTAACCTAACCATAACTCTAACCCTAAACCTTACACTTACCCTAAACCTAACCCTACCTCTAACCCTAACCCTAACCCTAACCCTAACCCTTACCCTAACCCTAACCCTAACCCTTCCACTAACACTAACCCTAAACCTAACCTTAACCCTAACCCTAACCCAAACCCTAACCTTTACCCTTACCCTAACCCTAACCCTAACCCTAACACGAACACCTAACCCTAACCCTTACGTTTACCCTAAACCTAACCTTAACCCTAAACCTAACACTAACCCTAACCCTAACCCTTACCCTAACCCTAACCCTAGACCTAAACTTAACCCTAACCCTTACCCTTACCCTAACCCTAACCCTAAACCTAACCCTAACCCTAACCCTTACCCTAACCCTAACCCTAACCCTAACCCTAATCCTAACCATTACCCTTACACTAACCCTAATCCTAACCCTTACTGTTACACTAACACTAACCCAAATCCTTACCCTAACCCTTACCATAACCCTTACCCTTTCCCTAACCGTAAACCTAACCCTAACTGTATACCTAAACCTTACCCTTACTCTTAACCTAACCCTAACCCTAACCCTAACCTTAACCCTAAACCTAACCCTAACCCTAAACCTCACCCTTACCCTAACCCTAAACCTAAACCTAACCCTAACCCTAACCCTAACCCTAAACCTTGCCCGTACCCTAACCTAACCCTAACCCAAACCCTAAGCCTTAAACTTGCCCTAACCCTACCCCTAACCCTTACTTTAACCCTAACCCTAACCATAACCATAACCCTTACCCTAACACTAACCCTAAACTAACCCTAACCCTAACCCTAACTGTAACACTTTCCCTTACCCTACCCCTAACCCTAACCGTAACCCTAACCTTTACCGTAACCCTAACCTAACCCTAACCTTTACCTTACCCTAACCCTAACCCTAACCCTAACCCTTAGCCTAACCTCAACCCTAACGCTAAACTTAACCCTAACCTTAACCCTAACCTAACCCTTACCCTTACCCTAACCATAACCCTAACCCTAACCCTAACACTAACCCTAACCTTAACCCTAACACTAAACCTAACCCTAACCCTAACCCTAAACCTACACCTAACTCTAACCCTTACCCTTACCCTAAACCTAAAACTAAACCTAACCCTAAACCTAACAATAATCCTTACCATAATCCTAACCCTAACCCTAACCCTTACCCTTACCCTAACCCTAACCCTAACCCAAACTCTTACCCATACCCTAACCCTAACCCTAGCCTTAAGGCTAACCCTAACCCTAACGCTAACCATAACCCTTACACTAAACCTATACCTACCTAACCCTTATCCTTAACCTAAACCTAACCCTAAACCTAAACCTTACCCTTACCCTTTCCCTAACCCTAAACCTAACCCTAAAACTAACCCTAAACGTAATTCTGACCCTAACCCTAACCCTAACCCTAATCATTGCCCTAACCCTAACCCTTAACCTAACCATAACTCTAACCCTAACCCTTACACTTACCCTAAACCTAACCCTACCTCTAACCCTAACCCTAATCCTAACCCTAACCCTTACCCTAACCCTAACCCTAACCCTTAGCCTAACCCTAACCCTAACCCTAACCTTAACCCTAACCCTAACCCAAACCCTAACCTTTACCCTTACCTTAACCCTAACCCTAACAATAACCCTTACTCTTACCCAAACCCTAAACCCAAACCTAACCCTAACCCTAAACCTTAC
This sequence comes from Megascapheus bottae, assembly GCA_024803745.1. Classification (NCBI taxonomy): domain Eukaryota; kingdom Metazoa; phylum Chordata; class Mammalia; order Rodentia; family Geomyidae; genus Megascapheus; species Megascapheus bottae. The sequence continues at coordinate 40,957 of JANJXV010000649.1, forward strand.
CCTTACCCTAAATGTAACCCTAACGCTTACCCTAACCCTAACCCCTAAACCTAACCCTAACCCTAAACCTTACCCTTACCGTAACCATAAACCTAACCCTAACCCTAACACTAACCCCTAACCCTCACCCTAACCCTAACCCTTACCCTTAGCCTAAACCTAACCCTAAACTTAACCCTAAACGGAATCCTAACCCTAATCCTAACCCTTACCCTAACCCTAAACCTAAACCTAACCCTAACCCTTACCCTTACCATAACCCTAAACCTAACCTCATGCTAAACCTGACCCTAACCCTAACCCTTACCCTAAACCTAACCCTAACCCTAATCCCAACCTTTACCCTTACCCTAACCCTAACCCTAACCCTTATGGTTACACTAACTCTAACCCTAATCCTTACCCTATCCATAACCCTAACCCTAATCCTTACCCTTTCCTTAATCCTAAACCTAACCCTAACCCTAACCCTAACCCTAACCCTAACCCTTACCCTTACCCTAACCCTAACCCTAACCCTAACCCTAACCCTACCCCTAACTTTACCCTAACCCTAACCCTAACCCTAAACCATACCCTTACCCTAACCCTAACCCTAAACCTAACCCTAACCATAACCTTAACCCTAACCATAACCCTTACCCTTACCTAACCCCAACCCTAAACCTAACCCTAACCCTAACCATAAACTTAAACCTAATCCTAACCCTAACCCTAACCCTAACCCTTACCCTTATCCTAACCCTAACCCTAACCCTAACCCTAACCCTTACTCTTACCCTAACCCTAACCCAAACCTAAACCTAACCCTAACCCTAAATATTACCCTTACCCTCAACCTAACACTTACCCTTACCCTAACCTTAACCCTAACCTTAACCCTAACGCCTAACCCTAAACCTAACCCTAAACCTTACCTTACCCTAACCCTAAACCTAAACTATGATTAACCCTAACCCCTAACTCTAACACTTACCCTTACATAACCCTAACCCTAACCCTAACCCTAAACCCAAACCTAACCCTAACCCTAACCATAAACCTTACCCTTACCCTAAACCTAACGCTAACACTAACCCTTACCCTTACCCTATCTCTAACGCTAAACCTAACCCTAACCATAACCTTACCCTTACCTTAACCATAAACTCTACCTCTAACCCTAACCCTAACCCTAATCCTTACCCTAACCCTAACACTAATCCTAATCCTACCCTTAACCTAACCCTAACCCTAACCCTAACCCTAAACCCAAACCTAACCCTAACCCTAACCATAAACCTTACCCTTACCCTAAACCTAACCCTAACCCTTACACTAACCCTAACACTAACCCTAACCCCTAACCCTAACCCTAACCCTAACCCTAATCCTTACCTTACCCTAATCATAAACCTAACCGTAACCCTAACACTAACCCCTAACCCTAACCTTTAAGTTTACCCTAACCCTAAACTTAACCCTAAACCTAACACTAACCCTAACCCTAACCTAACCCTAACCCTAACCCTAACCCTTAACCCAAACCTAACCCTAACCCTAACCATAAACCTTACCCTTACCCTAAACCTAACCCTAACCCTAACCCTTACCCTTACCCTATCTCTAACGCTAAACCTAACCCTAACCATAACCTTAGCCTTACCTTAACCATAAACTCTACCTCTAACCCTAACTCTAACCCTAATCCTTACCCTAACCCTAACACTAATCCTAATCCTACCCTTAACCTAACCCTAACCCTAACCCTAAACTCAAACCTAACCCTAACCCTAACCATAAACCTTACCCTTACCCTAAACCTAACCCTAACCCTTACACTAACCCTAACCCTAACCCTAACCCCTAACCCTAACCCTAACCCTAACCCTAATCCTTAACTTACCCTAACCATAAACCTAACCGTAACCCTAACACTAACCCCTAACCCTAACCTTTAAGTTTACCCTAACCCTAAACTTAACCCTAAACCTAACACAAACCCTAACCCTAAACCTAACCCTTTCCCTAACCCTAACCCTAGACCTAAACCTAACCCTAACCCTTACCCTAACCCTAACCCTAAACCTAACCCTAAACCTAACCATAACCCTAACCCTTACCCTAACCCTAATCATAACCCTAACCCTAATCCTAAACCTTACCCTTACCCTAACCCTAACCCTAACCCTTATGGTTACACTAAACCTAACCCTAATCCTTACCCTAACCCTAACACTAACCCTTACCCTTTCCATAACCCTATGCCTAACCCTAACTGGAACCCTAAACCTTACCCTTACCCTTACCCTAACCCTAACCCTAACCCTAACCTTAACCCTAACCCTAACCCTAATCCTAAACCTCACCCTTACCCTAACCCTAACCCTAAACCTAACCCTATCCCTAAACCTTGCATGTACCCTAAACCTAACCCTAACCCTAACCCTAGCCTTAAACTTACCCTAACCCTAATCCTTACCCTAACCCTAACCCTAACCCTAAGCCTTAAACTTGCCCTAACCCTAACCCTACCCTTACTTTAACCCTAACCCTAACCATAACCATAACCCTTACCCTTACCCTAACACTAACCCTAAACTAACCCTAACCCTAACCCTAACTCTAACCCTTACCCTTACCCTACCCCTAACCTTAACCGTAACCCTAACCTTTACGCTAACCCTAACCTAACCCTAACCCTTACCTTACCCTAACCCTAACAATAACCCTAACCCTAACTCTAACCCTAACCCTAACCCACACCCTAACCCTTACCCTAACCCTAACCCTAACCCTAACCCTAACCCAAACCCTAACCTTAACCCTAACCCTAACCCTTACCCTTACCCTAACCCTAAACCTAACCCTAACCCTAACCCTAAACCTATCCCTCACCCTTACCCTTACTCAAACCCTAACCCTAAACCTAACCCTAACCCTAACCCTAACCCTAACCATAATCCTTACCCTAACCCTAACCCTATCCCTAACCCTAACCATAACCCTAAACTTAACCCTAAACCTAACCCTAACCCCAACCCTAACCCTAACCCTAATCCTCACCCTTACCCTTACTCTAACTCTAACCCTAAACCGAACCATAACCCTAATCCTAACACTTACCCTAACCCTAAACCTAACCCTAACCCCTACCCTAAAACATACCCAAACACTCACCCTATCCCTAACCCTAACCCTAGCCCTTACCCTAAAACTAACCCTAAACCTAAGCCTTACCCTTACCCTCACACTAACCCTAAATCTAACCCCCACCCTAAACCTAACCCTAACACTTACCCTTACCCTAACCCTAACCCTAACCCTTACCCTTACCCTATCCCTAACGCTAAACCTAACCCTAACCATAACCTTACCCTTACCCTAACCATAAACTCTACCTCTAACCCTAACCCTAACCCTAATCCTTACCCTAACTCTAACACTAATCCTAATCCTACCCTTAACCTAACCCTAACCCTAACCCTAAACCCAAACCTAACCCTAACCCTAACCATAAACCTTACCCTTACCCTAAACCTAACCCTAACCGTTACACTAACCCTAACCCTACCCCTAACCCCTAACCCTAACCCTAACCCTAATCCTTACCTTACCCTAACCATAAACCTAACCGTAACCCTAACACTAACCCCTAACCCTAACCTTTAAGTTTACCCTAACCCTAAACTTAACCCTAAACCTAACACTAACCCTAACCCTAAACCTAACCCTTTCCCTAACCCTAACTCTAGACCTAAACCTATCCCTAACCCTTCCCTAACCCTAACCCTAAACCTAACCCTAAACATAACCATAACCCTAACCCTTACCCTTACCCTAACCATAACCCTAACCCTAATCCTAAACCTTACCCTTACCCTAACCCTAACCCTAACCCTTATGGTTACACTAAACCTAACCCTAATCCTTACCCTAACCCTAACACTAACACTTACCCTTTCCATAACCCTATCCCTAACACTAACTGGAACCCTAAACCTTACCCTTACCCTTACCCTAACCCTAACCCTAACCCTAACCTTAACCCTAACCCTAACCCTAATCCTAAACCTCACCCTTACCCTAACCCTAACCCTAAACCTAACCCTAACCCTAACCCTAACCCTAACCCTAACCCAAACCCTAACCTTAACCCTAACCCTAACCCTTACCCTTAACCTAACCCTAAACCTAACCCTAATACTAACCCTAACCTTAACCCTAACCCTAAACCTAACCCTAACCCTAACCCTAACCCTAAACCTTCACCTAACTCTAACCCTTAAACTTACCCTAACCCTAAACCGAAACCTAACCCTAAACCTAACACTAATCCTTACCCTAATCCTAACCCTAACCCTAACCCTTACCCTTACCCTAACCCTAACCCTAAACCAAACCCTTACCCATACCCTAACCCTAAACCTAACCTTAATGCTAAGCCTAACCCTAACGCTAACGATAACCCTTACACTAAAACTAAACCTAACCCTTATCCTTAACCTAAACCTAACCCTAAACCTAACCCTTACCCTTACCCATTCCCTAACCCTACCCTAACCCTAAACCTAACCCTAAACGTAATTCTAACCCTACCCCTAACCCTAACCCTAATCATTACCCTAACCCTAACCCTTAACCTAACCATAACCCTAACCCTAACCCTTACACTTACCCTAACCCTAACCCTACCTCTAACCCTAACCCTAACCCTAACCCTAACCCTTACCCTAACCCTAACCCTAACCCTCAGCCTAACCGTAACCCTAACCTTAACCCTAACCCTAACCCAAACCCTAACCTTTACACTTACCCTAACCCTAACCCTAACAATAACCCTTAATCTTACCCAAACCCTAACCCCAAACCTAACCCTAACCCTAACCCTAAACCTTACCCTTACCCTTACCCTAAACCTAACTCTAACGCTTACCCTAACCCTAACCCTAACCCCTAACGCTAACCCTAACCCAAATCCTTACCCTAAGCCTAACACTAATCCTAACCCTACCCTTAACCTAACCCTAACGCTAACCCTAACCCTAAACCCAAACCAAACCCTAACCCTAACCATAAACCTTACCCTTACCCTAAACCTAACCCTAACCCTTACACTAACCCTAACCCTAACCCCTAACCCTAACACTAACGCTAAACCTTACGTTACCCTAACCATAAACCTAACCGTAAGCCTAACACTAACCCCTACCCTAACCATTAAGTTTACCCTAACCCTAAACTTAACCCTAATCCTAACACTAACCATAACCCTAACCCTTTTCCTAACCCTAACCCTAGACCTAAACCTAACCCTAACCCTTACCCTAACCCTAACCCTAAACCTAACCCTAAACCTAACCATAACCCTAACCCTTAACCTAAACCTAACCATAACCCTAACCCTAATCCTAAACCTTACCCTTACCCTAACCCTAACCCTAACCCTTATGGTTATACTAAACATAACCCTAATCCTTACACTAACCCTAACACTAACCCTTACCCATTCCATAAGCCTATCCCTAACCCTAACAGAAACCCTAAACTTACCCTTACCCTTACCCTAACCCTAACCCTAACCCTAAACTTAACACTAACCCTAACCCTAATCCTAAACCTCACCCTTACCCTAACCCTAACCCTAAACCTAACCCTAACCCTAACCCTAACCCTAAACCTTGCATGTACCCTAAACCTAACCCTAACCCTAACCCTAGCCTTAAACTTACCCGAAACCTAGCGCTAACCCTAATTCTAACTTTAACCCTAACCATAACCATAACCCTTACCCGAACCCTAAACCTAACCCTAATCCTTAACCTAACCCTAACCCTATCCCTAACCCTAACCCTAACCCTAACCTTAACCCTAAGCCTAACCCTAACCCTAACCCTAACCAAACCCTCACCCTTACCCTTACTCTAACCCTAACCCTAAACCTAACCCTAACACTAACCCTAGCTTTAAACTTACCCTAACCCTATTCCTAACCCTAACCCTAACATTAACCCTAAACATAACCATAACCCTTACCCTAACCCTAACCCTAACCCTAATCCTTACCCTAACCCTAACCCTATCCCTAACCCTAACCCTAACCCTAAACTTAACCCTAAACCTAACCCTAACCCCAACTCTAACCCTAACCCTAACCCTCACCCTTACCCTTACTCTAACCCTAACCCTAAACCTAACCCTAACCCTAATCCTAACACTTACCATAACCCTAACCCTAACCCTAACCCCTAACCCTAACACATACCCAAACGCTCACCCTAACCCTAACCCTAACCCTAACCCTTACCCTAAACCTAACCCTAACCCTAACCCTTATCCTTACCCTCACACTAACCCTAAATTTAACCCCGACCCTAAACCTAACCCTAACACTTACCCTTAACCTAACCCTAACCCTAACCCTAACCCTAACCCATACCCTTACCCTAACCCTAACACGAAACCTAACCCTAACCATAACCCTAACCATTACACTAACCCTAACCCTAACCCTAAACCTAACCCTAATCCTAACCCTACCCCTAAACCTTACCCTAACCCTAACCCTAACACTAATCCTAACCCTAATCCTTACCATTTCCCTAACCCTAACCCTAACCCTAACCTTAACCCAAACCCTAACCCTAATCTTAAACCTCACCCTTACCCTAACCCTAACCCTAAAAATAACCCTAACCCTAACCCTAACCCTAAATCTTTCACGTACCCTAAACCTACCCTTAACCCTAACCCTAGCCTTAAACTTACCCTAACCCTATCCCTAACCCTAACCCTAACTTTATCCCTAACCCTAACCATAAACATAACCCTTACCCTTAACCTAACCCTAACCCTAAACTAACCCTAACCCTAACCCTAACTCTAACCCTTACCCTTACCCTACCCCTAACCCTAACCGTAACCCTAAACTTTACCCTAACCCTAACCTTAACCCTAACCCTTACCTTACCGTAACCTAACCCTAACCCTAATCCTAACCCTAACCCTTACACTTACCCTAACTCTAACCCTAACACTAACCCTTACCCTAACCCTAAAACTGATCCTAACCCTACCCTAAACCTAACCCTAACCATAACCCCTAACATCTAACACTAAACCTTACCCTAACCCTAACCCTAACCCTTACCCTTACCCTGATCCTAACTCTACCTCTAACCCTAACCCTAACCCTAACCCTTACCCGAACCCTAACACTAATCCTAACCTACCCTAAACCTAAACCTAACCCTACCCTTAACCCCAAACCTAACCCTAACCCTAACCCAAAACCTTACCCTTACCCTAAACCTAACCCTAACCCTTACACTAATACTAACCCTAACCCCTAACCCTAACCCTAACCCTAAACCTTAACTTACCCTAACCATAAACCTAACCCTAACCCTAACACTAACACCTAACCCTAACCCTTACATTTACCCTAACCCTAACCTTAACCCTAAACCTAACACTAACCCTAACCCTAACCCTTACCCTAACCCTAACCCTAGACCTAAACCTAACCCTAATCCTAACCCTTACCCTAACCCTACCCCTAACCCTAACCCTAATCCTAACCATTACCCTTACCCTAACCCTAACCCAAACCCTTACACTAACCCAAATCCTTACCCTAACCATAACCCTAACCCTTACCCTTTCCCTAACCCTAAACCTAACCCTAACTGTATCCCTAAACCTTACCCTTACCCTTACCCTAAACCTAACCCTAACCCTAACCTTAACCCTAAACCTAACCCTTACCCTAACTCTAACACTAATCCTTACCCTACCCATAACCTAACCCTAACCCTAACCCTAACCCTAAACCCAAACCCAACCCTAGCCCAAACCCTAACCTTAATGCTAACCCTAACCCTAACGCTAACCATTACCCTTACACTAAACCTAAACCTAACCCTTATCCTTAACCTAAACCTAACCCTAAACCTAAACCTTACCCTTACCCTTTCCCTAACCCTAAACCTAACCCTAAAACTAACCCTAAACCTAATTCTAACCCTAACCCTATCCCTAACCCTAATCATTACCCTAATTCTAACCCTTAACCTAACCATAACTCTAACCCTAACCCTTACACTTACCCTAAACCTAACCCTACCTCTAACCCTAACCCTAACCCTAACCCTTACCCTAACCCTAACCCTAACCATTCCACTAACCTTAACCCTAAACCTAACCTTAACCCTAACCCTAACCCAAACCCTAACTTTTACCCTTACCCTAACCCTAACCCTAACACTAACAACTAACCCTAACCCTTACGTTTACCCTAAACCTAACCTTAACCCTAAACCTAACACTAACCCTAACCCTAACCCTTACCCTAACCCTAACCCAAGACCTAAACTTAACCCTAACCCTTACCCTTACCCTAACCCTTACCCTAACCCTAACCCTAAACCTAACCCTAACCCTAACCCTTACCCTAACCCTAACCCTAACCCTTATCCTAACCATTACCCTTACACTAACCGTAAACCTAACCCTTACGGTTACACTAACACTAACCCAAATCCTTACCCTAACCCTTACCCTAACCCTTACCCTTTCCCTAACCCTAAACCTAACCCTAACTGTATACCTAAACCTTACCCTTACCCTTAACCTAACCCTAACCCTAACCCTAACCTTAACCCTAAACCTAACCCTAACCCTAAACCTCACCCTTAGCCTAACCCTAACCCTAAACCTAACCCTAACCCTAACCCTAAACCTTGCCCGTACCCTAACCTAACCCTAACCCAAACCCTAAGCCTTAAACTTGCCCTAACCCTACCCCTAACCCTTACTTTAACCCTAACCCTAACCATAACCATAACCCTTACCCTAACACTAACCCTAAACTAACCCTAACCCTAACCCTAACTGTAACACTTTCCCTTACCCTACCCCTAACCCTAACCGTAACCCTAACCTTTACCGTAACCCTAACCTAACCCTAACCTTTACCTTACCCTAACCCTAACCCTAACCCTAACCCTTAGCCTAAACTTAACCCTAACGCTAAACTTAACCCTAACCTTAACCCTATCCTAACCCTTACCCTTACCCTAAAAATAACCCTAACCCTAACCCTAACACTAACCCTAACCTTAACCCTAACCCTAAACCTATCCCTAACCCTAACCCTAAACCTACACCTAAGTCTAACCCTTACCCTTACCCTAACCCTAAACCTAAACCTAACCCTAAACCTAACAATAATCCTTACCATAATCCTAACCCTAACCCTAACCCTTACCCTTACCCTAACCCTAACCCTAACCCAAACTCTTACCCATACCCTAACCCTAACCCTAACCTTAAGGCTAACCCTAACCCTAACGCTAACCATAACCCTTACACTAAACCTATACCTAACCCTTATCCTTAACCTAAACCTAACCCTAAACCTAAACCTTACCCTTACCCTTTCCCTAACCCTAAACCTAACCCTAAAACTAACCCTAAACGTAATTCTGACCCTAACCCTAACCCTAACCCTAATCATTGCCCTAACCCTAACCCTTAACCTAACCATAACTCTAACCCTAACCCTTACACTTACCCTAAACCTAACCCTACCTCTAACCCTAACCCTAATCCTAACCCTAACCCTTACCCTAACCCTAACCCTAACCCTTAGCCTAACTCTAACCCTAACCCTAACCTTAACCCTAACCCTAACCCAAACCCTAACCTTTACCCTTACCTTAACCCTAACCCTAACAATAACCCTTACTCTTACCCAAACCCTAAACCCAAACCTAACCCTAACCCTAACCCAAAACCTTACCCTTACCCTAAACCTAACCCTAACGCTTACCCTAACCCTAACCCTAACCCTAACCCCTAAACCTAACCCTAACCCTAAACCTTACCCTTACCGTAACCATATACCTAACCCTAACCCTAACACTAACCCCTAACCCTCACCCTAACCCTAACCCTTACCCTTAGCCTAAACCTAACCCTAAACTTAACCCTAAACGGAATCCTAACCCTAATCCTAACCCTTACCCTAACCCTAAACCTAAACCTAACCCTAACCCTTACCCTTACCATAACCCTAACCCTAACCTCATGCTAAACCTAACCCTAACCCTAACCCTTACCCTAAACCTAACCCTAACCCTAATCCCAACCTTTACCCTTACCCTAACCCTAACCCTAACCCTTATGGTTACACTAACTCTAACCCTAATCCTTACCCTAACCATAACCCTAACCCTAATCCTTACCCTTTAATTAATCCTAAACCTAACCCTAAAACTAACCCTAAAGCTTACCCTTACCCTTACCCTAACTCTAACCCTAACCCTACCCCTAACTTTACCCTAACCCTAACCCTAACCCTAAACCATACCCTTACCCTAACCCTAACCCTAAACCTAACCCTAACCATAACCTTAACCCTAACCATAACCCTTACCCTTACCTAACCCCAACCCTAAACCTAACCCTAACCCTAACCATAAACTTAAACCAAATCCTAACCCTAACCCTAACCCTAACCCTTACCCTTAGCCTAACCCTAACCCTAACCCTAACCCTAACCCTTACTCTTACCCTAACCCTAACCCAAACCTAAACCTAACCCTAACCCTAAATATAACCCTTACCCTAAACCTAACACTTACCCTTACCCTAACCTTAACCCTAACCTTAACCCTAACCCCTAACCCTAAACCTAACCCTAAACCTTACCTTACCCTAACCATAAACCTAACCTATGATTAACCCTAACCCCTAACCCTAACACTTACCCTTACATAACCCTAACCCTAACCCTAACCCTAAACCCAAACCTAACCCTAATCCTAACCATAAACCTTACCCTTAAACTAAACCTAACCCTAACCCTAACCCTTACCCTTACCCTATCTCTAACGCTAAACCTAACCCTAACCATAACCTTACCCTTACCTTAACCATAAACTCTACCTCTAACCCTAACCCTAACCCTAATCCTTACCCTAACTCTAACACTAATCCTTATCCTACCCTTAACCTAACCCTAACCCTAACCCTAACCCTAAACCCAAACCTAACCCTAACCCTAACCATAAACCTTACCCTTACCCTAAACCTAACCCTAACCCTTACACTAACCCTAACCCTAACCCCTAACCCTAACCCTAACCCTAACCCTAATCCTTACCTTACCCTAACCATAAACCTAACCGTAACCCTAAAACTAACCCCTAACCCTAACCTTTAAGTTTACCCTAACCCTAAACTTAACCCTAAACCTAACACTAACCCTAACCCTAACCTAACCCTAACCCTAACCCTAACCCTTAACCCAACACTAACCCTAACCCTAACCTAACCCTAACCCTAACCCTAACCCTAAACCCAAACCTAACCCTAACCCTAACAATAAACCTTACCCTTACCCTAAACCTAACCCTAACCCTAACCCTTACCCTTACCCTATCTCTAACGCTAAACCTAACCCTAACCCTAAACCTAACCTAACATAAACCCTAACCCTAAACCTAACCCTTTCCCTAACCCTAACCCTAGACCTAAACCTAACCCTAACCCTTACCCTAACCCTAACCCTAAACCTAACCCTAAACCTAACCATAACCCTAACCCTTACCCTAACCCTAATCATAACCCTAACCCTAATCCTAAACCTTACCCTTACCCTAACCCTAACCCTAACCCTTATGGTTACACTAAACCTAACCCTAATCCTTACCCTAACCCTAACACTAACCCTTACCCTTTCCATAACCCTATCCCTAACCCTAACTGGAACCCTAAACCTTACCCTTACCCTTACCCTAACCCTAACCCTAACCCTAACCTTAACCCTAACCCTAACCCTAATACTAAACCTCACCCTTACCCTAACCCTAACCCTAAACCTAACCCTAAACCTAACCCTATCCCTAAACCTTGCATGTACCCTAAACCTAACCCTAACCCTAACCCTAGCCTTAAACTTACCCTAACCCTAATACTTACCCTAACCCTAACCCTAACCCTAAGCCTTAAACTTGCCCTAACCCTAACGCTAACCCTTACTTTAACCCTAACCCTAACCATAACCATAACCCTTACCCTTACCCTAACACTAACCCTAACCTAACCCTAACATTAACCCTAACTCTAACCCTTACCCTTACCCTACCCCTAACCTTAACCGTAACCCTAACCTTTACGCTAACCCTAACCTAACCCTAACCCTTACCTTACCCTAACCCTAACCCTAACCCTAACCCAAACTCTAACCCTAAACCTAACCCAAACCCTAACCCTTACCCTAACCCTAACCCTAACCCTAACCCTAACCCAAACCCTAACCTTAACCCTAACCCTAACCCTTACCCTTACCCTAACCCTAAACCTAACCCTAACCCTAACCCTAACCCTAAACCTATCCCTCACCCTTACCCTTACTCTAACCCTAACCCTAAACCTTACCCTAACCCTAACCCTAACCATAATCCTTACCCTAACCCTAACCCTATCCCTAACCCTAAACGTAACCCTAAATTAACCCTAAACCTAACCCTAACCCCAACCCTAACCCTAACCCTAATCCTCACCCTTACCCTTACTCTAACCCTAACCCTAAACCGAACCATAACCCTAATTCTAACACTTACCCTAACCCTAACCCTAACCCTAACCCCTACCCTAAAACATACCCAAACACTCACCCTATCCCTAACCCTAACCCTAACCCTTACCCTAAAACTAACCCTAAACCTAACCCTTACCCTTACCCTCACACTAACCCTAAATCTAACCCCCACCCTAAACCTAACCCTAACACTTACCCTTACCCTAACCCTAACCCTAACCCTTACCCTTACCCTATCCCTAACGCTAAACCTAACCCTAACCATAACCTTACCCTTACCCTAACCATAAACTCTAACTCTAACCCTAACCCTAACCCTAATCCTTACCCTAACCATAACACTAATCCTAATCCTACCCTTAACCTAACCCTAACCCTAACCCTAAACCCAAACCTAACCCTAACCCTAACCATAAACCTTACCCTTACCCTAAACCTAACCCTAACCCTTACACTAACCCTAACCCTAACACTAACCCCTAACCTTAACCCTAACCCTAACCCTAATCCTTACCTTACCCTAACCATAAACCTAACCGTAACCCTAACACTAACCCCTAACCCTAACCTGTAAGTTTACCCTAACCCTAAACTTAACCCTAAACCTAACACTAACCCTAACCCTAAACCTAACCCTTTCCCTAACCCTAACTCTAGACCTAAACCTATCCCTAACCCTTCCCTAACCCTAACCCTAAACCTAACCCTAAACATAACCATAACCCTAACCCTTACCCTTACCCTTACCCTTACCCTAACCATAACCCTAACCCTAATCCTAAACCTTACCCTTACCCTAACCCTAACCCTAACCCTTATGGTTACACTAAACCTAACCCTAATCCTTACCCTAACCCTAACACTAACACTTACCCTTTCCATAACCCTATCCCTAACACTAACTGGAACCCTAAACCTTACCCTTACCCTTACCCTAACCCTAACCCTAACCCTAACCTTAACCCTAACCCTAACCCTAATCCTAAACCTCACCCTTACCCTAACCCTAAACCTAACCCTAACCCTAACCCTAACCCTAACCCTAACCGAAACCCTAACCTTAACCTTAACCCTAACCCTTACCCTTACCCTAACCCAAAACCTAACCCTAACACTAACCCTAACCTTAACCCTAACCCTAAACCTAACCCTAACCCTAACCCTAACCCTAAACCTACACCTAACTCTAACCCTTAACCTTACCCTAACCCTAAACCTAAACCTAACCCTAAACCTAACACTAATCCTTACCCTAACCCTAACCCTAAACCAAACCCTTACCCATACCCTAACCCTAACCCTAACCTTAATGCTAAGCCTAACCCTAACGCTAACGATAACCCTTACAATAAAACTAAACGTAACCCTTATCCTTAACCTAAACCTAACCCTAAACCTAACCCTTACCCTTACCCATTCCCTAACCCTACCCTAACCCTAAACCTAACCCTAAACGTAATTCTAACCCTAACCCTAACCCTAATCATTACCCTAACCCTAACCTTTAACCTAACCATAAACCTAACCCTAACCCTTACACTTACCCTAACCCTAACCCTACCTCTAACCCTAACCCTAACCCTAACCCTAACCCTTACCCTAACCCTAACCCTAACCCTCAGCCTAACCCTAACCCTAACCTTAACCCTAACCCTAACCCAAATCCTAACCTTTACCCTTACCCTAACCCTAACCCTAACAATAACCCTTACTCTTACCCAAACCCTAACCCCAAACCTAACCCTAAACCTAACGCTAAACCTTACCCTTACCCTTACCCTAAACGTAACCCTAACGCTTACCCTAACCCTAACCCTAACCCCTAACGCTAACCCTAACCCAAATCCTTACCCTAAGCCTAACACTAATCCTAACCCTACCCTTAACCTAACCCTAACGCTAACCCTAACCCTAAACCCAAACCAAACCCTAACCCTAACCATAAACCTTACCCTTACCCTAAAACTAACCCTAACCATTACACTAACCCTAACCCTAACCCCTAACCCTAACACTAACCCTAAACCTTACGTTACCCTAACCATAAACCTAACCGTAAGCCTAACACTAACCCCTACCCTAACCATTAAGTTTACCCTAACCCTAAACTTAACCCTAATCCTAACACTAACCATAACTCTAACCCTTTCCCTAACCCTAACCCTAGACCTAAACCTAACCCTAACCCTTACCCTAACCCTAACCCTAAACCTAACCCTAAACCTAACCATAACCCTAACCCTTAACCTAAACCTAACCATAACCCTAACCCTAATCCTAAACCTTACCCTTACCCTAACCCTAACCCTAACCCTTATGGTTATACTAAACCTAAACCTAATCCTTACACTAACCCTAACACTAACCCTTACCCTTTCCATAACCCTATCCCTAACCCTAACAGAAACCTCACCCTTACCCTAACCCTAACCCTAAACCTAACCCTAACCCTAACCCTAACCCTAACCCTAACCGAAACCCTAACCTTAACCTTAACCCTAACCCTTACCCTTACCCTAACCCTAAACCTAACCCTAACACTAACCCTAACCTTAACCCTAACCCTAAACCTAACCCTAACCCTAACCCTAACCCTAACCCTAACCCTAAACCTTGCATGTACCCTAAACCTAACCCTAACCCTAACCCTAGCCTTAAACTTACCCGAACCCTATCGCTAACCCTAATTCTAACTTTAACCCTAACCATAACCATAACCCTTACCCTAACCCTAAACCTAACCCTAATCCTTAACCTAACCCTAACCCTATCCCTAACCCTAACCCTAACCCTAACCTTAACCCTAAGCCTAACCCTAACCCTAACCCTAACCAAACCCTCACCCTTACCCTTACTCTAACCCTAACCCTAACCCTAGCTTTAAACTTACCCTAACCCTATTCCTAACCCTAACCCTAACATTAACCCTAAACATAAACATAACCCTTACCCTAACCCTAACCCTAACCCTAATCCTTACCCTAACCCTAACCCTATCCCTAACCCTAACCCTAACCCTAAACTTAACCCTAAACCTAAACCTAACCCCAACTCTAACCCTAACCCTAACCCTCACCCTTACCCTTACTCTAACCCTAACCCTAAACCTAACCCTAACCCTAATCCTAACACTTACCATAACCCTAACCCTAACCCTAACCCCTAACCCTAACACATACCCAAACGCTCACCCTAACCCTAACCCTAACCCTAACCCTTACCCTAAACCTAACCCTAACCCTAACTCTTACCCTTACCCTCACACTAACCCTAAATTTAACCCCGACCCTAATCCTAACCCTAACACTTACCCTTAACCTAACCCTAACCCTAACCCTAACCCTAACCCATACCCTTACCCTAACCCTAACACTAAACCTAACCCTAACCATAACCCTAACCATTACACTAACCCTAACCCTAATCCTTACCCTTACCCTGATCCTAACTCTACCTCTAACCATAACCCTAAGCCTAACCCTTACCCGAACCCTAACACTAATCCTAACCCTACCCTAAACCTAACCCTAACCCTACCCTTAACCCCAAACCTAACCCTAACCCTAACCCTAAACCTTACCCTTACCCTAAACCTAACCCTAACCCTTACACTAACACTAACCCTAACCCCTAACCCTAACCCTAACCCTAAACCTTACCTTACCCTAACCATAAACCTAACCCTAACCCTAACACTAAACCTAACCCTAACCCTTACGTTTACCCTAACCCTAACCTTAACCCTAAACCTAACACTAACCCTAACCTTAACCCTTACCCTAACCCTAACCCTAAACCTAAACCTAACCCTAACCCTTACCCTAACCCTAACCCTAACCCTAACCCTAATCCTAACCATTACCCTTACCCTAACCCTAACACTAACCCTTACGGTTACACTAACACTAACCCAAATCCTTACCCTAACCCTAACCCTAACCCTTACCCTAACCCTAACCCTAAACCTAAACCTAACCCTAACCCTTACCCTAAACCTAACCATAACCCTAACCTTAACCCTAAACCTAACCCTAACCCTAAAACTCACCCTTACCCTAACCCTAACCCTAAACCTAACCCTAACCCTAACCCTAACCCTAAACCTTGCCCGTACCATAAACCTAACCCTAACCCTAACCCTAAGCCTTAAACTTGCCCTAACCCTAACCCTAACCCTTACTTTAACCCTAACCCTACCCATAACCATAACCCTTACCCTTACCCTAACACTAACCCTAAACTAACCCTAACCCTAACCCTACCTCTAACCCTTTCCCTTACCCTACCCCTAACCCTAACCGTAACCCTAACCTTTACCCTAACCCTAACCTAACCCTAACCCTTACCTTACCCTAACCCTAACCCTAACCCTAACCCTAACCCTAACTCTAACCCTAACCCTAACACAAACCCTAACCCTTACCCTAACCCTAACCCTAACCCTTAGCCTAACCCTACCCCTAACGCTAAACCTATCCCTCAACCTTACCCTTACCCTAACCCTAACCCTAACCCTAACACTAACACTAACCTTAACCCTAACCCTAAACCTAACCCTAACCCTAACCCTAAACCTATACCTAACTCTAACCCTTACCCTTACCCTAAACCTAAACCTAACCCTAACCCTAAACCTAACCGTTAGCCTTACCCTAACTCTAACCCTAACCCTAAACCTAACCCTTACCCTAACCCTAACACTAATCCTAACCATACACTAAACCTAACCCTAAACCTAACCCTAACCCCTACCCCTAAACGTTACCCTAACCCTAACCCTAACCCTTACCCTTAACCTGATCCAACTCTACCTCTAACCCTAACCCTAACCCTAATCCTTACCCTAAGCCTAACACTAATCCTAACCCTACCCTTAACCTAACCCTAACGCTAACCCTAACCCTAAACCCAAACCTAACCCTAACCCTAACCATAAACCTTACCCTTACCCTAAACCTAACCCTAACCCTTACACTAACCCTAACCCTAACCCTAACCCTAATCCTAAACATTACCCTTACCCTAACCCTAACCCTAACCCTTACGGTTACACTAACACTAACCCAAATCCTTACCCTAACCATAACCCTAACCATTACCCTTTCCCTAACCCTAAACCTAACCCTAACTGTATCCCTAAACCTTACCCTTACCGTTACCCTAAACCTAACCCTAACCCTAACCTTAACCCTAAACCTAACCCTAACCCTAAAACTCACCCTTACCCTAACCCTAACCCTAAACCTAACCCTAACCCTAACCCTAACCCTAAACCTTGCCCGTACCATAAACCTAACCTTAACCCTAACCCTAAGCCTTAAACTTGCCCTATCCCTAACCCTAAACCTTACTTTAACCCTAACCCTACCCATAACCATAACCCTTACCCTTACCCTAACACTAACCCTAAACTAACCCTAACCCTAACCCTACCTCTAACCCTTTCCCTTACCCTACCCCTAACCCTAACCGTAACCCTAACCTTTACCCTAACCCTAACCTAACCCTAACCCTTACCTTACCCTAACCCTAACCATAACCCTAACCCTAACTCTAACCTTAACCCTAACACAAACCCTAACCCTTACCCTAACCCTAACCCTAACCCTTAGCCTAACCCTACCCCTAACGCTAAACCTATCCCTCAACCTTACCCTTACCCTAACCCTAACCCTAACCCTAACACTAACACTAACACGAACCTTAACCCTAACCCTAAACCTAACCCTAACCCTAACCCTAAACCTATACCTAACTCTAACCCTTACCCTTACCCTAAACCTAAACCTAACCCTAACCCTAAACCTAACCGTTAGCCTTACCCTAACTCTAACCCTAACCCTAAACCTAACCCTTACCCTAACCCTAACACTAATCCTAACCATACACTAAACCTAACCCTAAACCTAACCCTAACCCCTACCCCTAAACGTTACCCTAACCCTAACCCTAACCCTTACCCTTAACCTGATCCAACTCTACCTCTAACCCTAACCCTAACCCTAATCCTTACCCTAAGCCTAACACTAATCCTAACCCTACCCTTAACCTAACCCTAACGCTAACCCTAACCCTAAACCCAAACCTAACCCTAACCCTAACCATAAACCTTACCCTTACCCTAAACCTAACCCTAACCCTTACACTAACCCTAACCCTAACCCCTAACCCTAACACTAACCCTAAACCTTACCTTACCCTAACCATAAACCTAACCGTAACCCTAACACTAACCCCTAACCCTCACCCTAACCCTAACCCTTACCCTTAGCCTAAACCTAACCCTAAACTTAACCCTAAACCAAATCCTTACCCTAACCCTAACCCTTACCCTAACCCTAAACCTAATCCTAACCCTAACCCTTACCATAACCCTAACCCTAACCTCATCCTAAACCTAACCCTAACCCTAACCCTAACGCTTACCCTAACTCTAACCCTAACCCTAACCCGAAACCTAATCCTTACACTAAACCTAAAACTAACCCTAACCCTAAACCTAACCCTAACCCTAAACCTAACCCTTACCCTTACCCTAACCCTAACCCTAACCCTAAACCTAACCCATACCCTAACCCTAACCCTAAACTTCATGCTAACCCTAAGCCTAAACCTAAACCTAAACCTAACCCTAACCCTAACCCTAACCCTAATCCTTACCCTATCCCTAACGCTATCCCTAACCCTAACCCTAAACCTAACCTTAACCCTAAACCTAACCCTAACCCTAACCCTAACACTAACCCTAAACCTATCCCTCACCCTTTCAGTTACTCTAACCCTAACCCTAAACCTAACCCTAACCCTAACCCTAACCATAATCCTTACCCTAACCCTAATCCTATCCCTAACCCTAACCATAACCCTAAACTTAACCCTAAACCTAACCCCAACCCCAACCCTAACACTAACCCTAACCCTCACCCTTACACTTACTCTAACCCTAACCCTAAACCTAACCCAAACCCTAATCCTAACACTTACCATAACCCTAACCCTAACCCTAACCCCTACCCTAACACATACCCAAACGCTCACCCTATCCCTCAATCTAACCCTAACCCTTACCCTAAACCTAACCCTAACCCTAACCCTTACCTTTACCCTCACACTAACCCTAAATCTAAGCCCGACACTAAACCTAACCCAAACACTTTCCCTTACCCTAACCCTAACCTAACCCTAACCCATACCCTTACCCTAACCCTGACGCTAAACCTAACCCTAACCATAATCTTAACCATTACCTAACCCTAACCCTAACCCTAACCCTAACCCTTACCCTTACCCTAACTCTAAACCTAACCCTAAACCTAACCCTTACCCTAACGCTAACACTAATCCTAACCATACACTAAACCTAACCCTAACCCTAACCCTAACCCCTACCCCTAAACGTTACCCTAACCCTAACCCTAACCCTTACCCTTAACCTGATCCAACTCTACCTCTAACCCTAACCCTAACCCTAATCCTTACCCTAACCCTAACACTAATCCTAACCCTACCCTTAACCTAACCCTAACGCTAACCCTAACCCTAAACCCAAACCTAAACCTAACCCTAACCATAAACCTTACCCTTACCCTAAACCTAACCTTAACCTTTACACTAACCCTAACCCTAACCCCTAACCCTAACACTAACCCTAAACCTTACCTTACCCTAACCATAAACCTAACGGTAACCCTAACACTAACCCTTACCCTTTCCATAACCCTATCCCTAACCCTAACAGAAACCCTAAACTTACCCTTACCCTTACCCTAACCCTAACCCTAACCCTAACCTTAACACTAACCCTAACCCTAATCCTAAACCTCACCCTTACACTAACCCTAACCCTAAACCTAACCCTAACCCTAATCCTAACCCTAAACCTTGCATGTACCCTAAACCTAACCCTAACCCTAACCCTAGCCTTAAACTTACCCGAACCCTATCGCTAACCCTAATTCTAACTTTAACCCTAACCATAACCATAACCCTTACCCTAACCCTAAACCCAAAACTAATCCTTAACCTAACCCTAACCCTATCCCTAACCCTAACCCTAACCCTAACCTTAACCCTAAGCCTAACCCTAACCCTAACCCTAACCAAACCCTCACCCTTACCCTTACTCTAACCCTAACCCTAAACCTAACCCTAACCCTAACCCAAGCTTTAAACTTACCCTAACCCTATTCCTAACCCTAACCCTAACATTAACCCTAAACATAACCATAACCCTTACCCTAACCCTAACCCTAACCCTAATCCTTACCCTAACCCTAACCCTATCCCTAACCCTAACCCTAACCCTAAACTTAACCCTAAACCTAACCCTAACCCCAACTCTAACCCTAACCCTACCCCTCACCCTTACCCTTACTCTAACCCTAACCCTAAACCTAACCCTAACCCTAATCCTAACACTTACCATAACCCTAAACCTAACCCTAACCCCTAACCCTAACACATACCCAAACGCTCACCCTAACCCTAACCCTAACCCTAACCCTTACCCTAAACCTAACCCTAACCCTAACCCTTACCCTTACCCTCACACTAACCCTAAATTTAACCCCGACCCTAAACCTAACCCTAACACTTACCCTGAACCTAACCCTAACCCTAACCCTAACCCTAACCCATACCCTTACCCTAACCCTAAAACTAACCCTAATCCTAAGCCTACCCCTAAACCTTACCCTTACCCTAACCCTAACACTAATCCTAACCCTAATCCTTACCCTTACCCTAACCCTAACCCTAACCCTAACCCTAACCCTAACCCTAAAAATAACCCTAACCCTAACCCTAACCCTAAATCTTTCACGTACCCTAAACCTACCCTTAACCCTAACCCTAGCCTTAAACTTACCCTAACCCTATCCCTAACCGTAACCCTAACTTTATCCCTAACCCTAACCATACACATAACCCTTACCCTTAACCTAACCCTAACCATAAACTAACCCTAACCCTAACCCTAACTCTAACCCTTACCCTTACCCTACCCCTAACCCTAACCGTAACCCTAAACTTTACCCTAACCCTAACCTTAACCCTAACCCTTACCTTACCGTACCCTAACCCTAACCCTAATCCTAACCCTAACCCTTACCCTTACCCTAACTCTAACCCTAACCCTAACCCTTACCCTAACCCTAAAACTGATCCTAACCCTACCCTAAACCTAACCCTAACCATAACCCCTAACATCTAACCCTAAACCTTACCCTAACCCTAACCCTAACCCTTACCCTTACCCTGATCCTAACTCTACCTCTAACCCTAACCCTAACCCTAACCCTTACCCGAACCCTAACACTAATCCTAACCCTACCCTAAACCTAAACCTAACCCTACCCTTAACCCCAAACCTAACCCTAACCCTAACCCAAAACCTTACCCTTACCCTAAACCTAACCCTAACCCTTACACTAACACTAACCCTAACCCCTAACCCTAACCCTAACCCTAAACCTTACCTTACCCTAACCATAAACCTAACCCTAACCCTAACACTAAACCTAACCCTAACCCTTACGTTTACCCTAACCCTAACCTTAACCCTAAACCTAACACTAACCCTAACCCTTACCCTAACCCTAACCCTAAACCTAAACCTAACCCTAACCCTTACCCTAACCCTAACCCTAACCCTAACCCTAATCCTAACCATTACCCTTACCCTAACCCTAATCCTAACCCTTACGGTTACACTAACACTAACCCAAATCCTTACCCTAACCCTAACCCTAACCCTTACCCTAACCCTAACCCTAAACCTAAACCTAACCCTAACCCTTACCCTAACCCTCACCATAACCCTAACCCTAATCCTAACCATTACCCTTACCCTAAACCTAACCCTAACCCTAACCTTAACCCTAAACCTAACCCTAACCCTAAAACTCACCCTTACTCTAACCCTAACCCTAAACCTAACCCTAACCCTAACCCTAACCCTAAACCTTGCCCGTACCATAAACCTAACCCTAACCCTAACCCTAAGCCTTAAACTTGCCCTAACCCTAACCCTAACCCTTACTTTAACCCTAACCCTACCCATAACCATAACCCTTACCCTTACCCTAACACTAACCCTAAACTAACCCTAACCCTAACCCTACCTCTAACCCTTTCCCTTACCCTACCCCTAACCCTAACCGTAACCCTAACCTTTACCCTAACCCTAACCTAACCCTAACCCTTACCATACCCTAACCCTAACCATAACCCTAACCCTAACTCTAACCCTAACCCTAACACAAACCCTAACCCTTACCCTAACCCTAACCCTAACCCTTAGCCTAACCCTACCCCTAACGCTAAACCTATCCCTCAACCTTACCCTTACCCTAACCCTAACCCTAACCCTAACACTAACACTAACCTTAACCCTAACCCTAAACCTAACCCTAACCCTAACCCTAAACCTATACCTAACTCTAACCCTTACCCTTACCCTAAACCTAAACCTAACCCTAACCCTAAACCTAACCCTTACCCTAACCCTAACACTAATCCTAACCATACACTAAACCTAACCCTAAACCTAACCCTAACCCCTACCCCTAAACGTTACCCTAACCCTAACCCTAACCCTTACCCTTAACCTGATCCAACTCTACCTCTAACCCTAACCCTAACCCTAATCCTTACCCTAAGCCTAACACTAATCCTAACCCTACCCTTAACCTAACCCTAACGCTAACCCTAACCCTAAACCCAAACCTAACCCTAACCCTAACCATAAACCTTACCCTTACCCTAAACCTAACCCTAACCCTTACACTAACCCTAACCCTAACCCTAACCCTAATCCTAAACATTACCCTTACCCTAACCCTAACCCTAACCCTTACGGTTACACTAACACTAACCCAAATCCTTACCCTAACCCTAACCCTAACCATTACCCTTTCCCTAACCCTAAACCTAACCCTAACTGTATCCCTAAACCTTACCCTTACCGTTACCCTAAACCTAACCCTAACCCTAACCTTAACCCTAAACCTAACCCTAACCCTAAAACTCACCCTTACCCTAACCCTAACCCTAAACCTAACCCTAACCCTAACCCTAACCCTAAACCTTGCCCGTACCATAAACCTAACCTTAACCCTAACCCTAAGCCTTAAACTTGCCCTATCCCTAACCCTAAACCTTACTTTAACCCTAACCCTACCCATAACCATAACCCTTACCCTTACCCTAACACTAACCCTAAACTAACCCTAACCCTAACCCTACCTCTAACCCTTTCCCTTACCCTACCCCTAACCCTAACCGTAACCCTAACCTTTACCCTAACCCTAACCTAACCCTAACCCTTACCTTACCCTAACCCTAACCATAACCCTAACCCTAACTCTAACCTTAACCCTAACACAAACCCTAACCCTTACCCTAACCCTAACCCTAACCCTTAGCCTAACCCTACCCCTAACGCTAAACCTATCCCTCAACCTTACCCTTACCCTAACCCTAACCCTAACCCTAACACTAACACGAACCTTAACCCTAACCCTAAACCTAACCCTAACCCTAACCCTAAACCTATACCTAACTCTAACCCTTACCCTTACCCTAAACCTAAACCTAACCCTAACCCTAAACCTAACCGTTAGCCTTACCCTAACTCTAACCCTAACCCTAAACCTAACCCTTACCCTAACCCTAACACTAATCCTAACCATACACTAAACCTAACCCTAAACCTAACCCTAACCCCTACCCCTAAACGTTACCCTAACCCTAACCCTAACCCTTACCCTTAACCTGATCCAACTCTACCTCTAACCCTAACCCTAACCCTAATCCTTACCCTAAGCCTAACACTAATCCTAACCCTACCCTTAACCTAACCCTAACGCTAACCCTAACCCTAAACCCAAACCTAACCCTAACCCTAACCATAAACCTTACCCTTACCCTAAACCTAACCCTAACCCTTACACTAACCCTAACCCTAACCCCTAACCCTAACACTAACCCTAAACCTTACCTTACCCTAACCATAAACCTAACCGTAACCCTAACACTAACCCCTAACCCTCACCCTAACCCTAACCCTTACCCTTAGCCTAAACCTAACCCTAAACTTAACCCTAAACCAAATCCTTACCCTAACCCTAACCCTTACCCTAACCCTAAACCTAATCCTAACCCTAACCCTTACCATAACCCTAACCCTAACCTCATCCTAAACCTAACCCTAACCCTAACCCTAACGCTTACCCTAACTCTAACCCTAACCCTAACCTGAAACCTAATCCTTACACTAAACCTAAAACTAACCCTAACCCTAAACCTACCCCTAACCCTAAACCTAACCCTTACCCTTACCCTAACCCTAACCCTAACCCTAAACCTAACCCATACCCTAACCCTAACCCTAAACTTCATGCTAACCCTAAGCCTAAACCTAAACCTAAACCTAACCCTAACCCTAACCCTAACCCTAATCCTTACCCTATCCCTAACGCTATCCCTAACCCTAACCCTAAACCTAACCTTAACCCTAAACCTAACCCTAACCCTAACCCTAACCCTAAACCTATCCCTCACCCTTTCAGTTACTCTAACCCTAACCCTAAACCTAACCCTAACCCTAACCCTAACCATAATCCTTACCCTAACCCTAACCCTATCCCTAACCCTAACCATAACCCTAAACTTAACCCTAAACCTAACCCCAACCCCAACCCTAACACTAACCCTAACCCTCACCCTTACCCTTACTCTAACCCTAACCCTAAACCTAACCCAAACCCTAATCCTAACACTTACCATAACCCTAACCCTAACCCTAACCCCTACCCTAACACATACCCAAACGCTCACCCTATCCCTCAATCTAACCCTAACCCTTACTCTAAACCTAACCCTAACCCTAACCCTTACCCTTACCCTCACACTAACCCTAAATCTAAGCCCGACACTAAACCTAACCCAAACACTTTCCCTTACCCTAACCCTAACCTAACCCTAACCCATACCCTTACCCTAACCCTGACGCTAAACCTAACCCTAACCATAATCTTAACCATTACCTAACCCTAACCCTAACCCTAACCCTAACCCTTACCCTTACCCTAACTCTAATCCTAACCCTAAACCTAACCCTTACCCTAACGCTAACACTAATCCTAACCATACACTAAACCTAACCCTAACCCTAACCCTAACCCCTACCCCTAAACGTTACCCTAACCCTAACCCTAACCCTTACCCTTAACCTGATCCAACTCTACCACTAACCCTAACCCTAACCCTAATCCTTACCCTAACCCTAACACTAATCCTAACCCTACCCTTAACCTAACCCTAACGCTAACCCTAACCCTAAACCCAAACCTAAACCTAACCCTAACCATAAACCTTACCCTTACCCTAAACCTAACCTTAACCTTTACACTAACCCTAACCCTAACCCCTAACCCTAACACTAACCCTAAACCTTACCTTACCCTAACCATAAACCTAACGGTAACCCTAACACTAACCCTTACCCTTTCCATAACCCTATCCCTAACCCTAACAGAAACCCTAAACTTATCCTTACCCTTACCCTAACCCTAACCCTAACCCTAACCCTAACCCTAACCCTAACCCTAAACCTAACCCTAAACCTAACCCTAACCCTAACACTTACCCTAAACCTAACCCTAACCGTAACCCTAATCCTATCCCTTACCCGTACCCTAACCCTAAACCTAACACTAACCCTTACCCTTACCCAAACCTTAACCCTAAACTTAATGCTAACCCTAAACCTAACCCTAATCCTTACCCTAACCCTAACCCTAATCCTTACCCTAACCCTAACCCTAATCCTAACCCTAAACCTTACCCTTTCCCTAATCCTAACCCTAACCCTAACCCTAACCCTAAACTTTACCCTTACCCTTACCCTAACCCTAACCCTAACCCTAACCCTACCTCTACCCCTTACCCTTACCCTAACCCTAACCCTAAACTTAATGCTAACCCTAACCCCAACGCTAACCATAACCCTTACCCTAAACCTAAACCTAACCCTTATCCTTAACCTAACCCTAAACCTAACCCTAACCCTTACCCTTACCCTTTTCCTAACCCTAACCCTGACAATAACCCTAAACTTAATGCTAACCCTAACCCTAACCCTAACCCTAATCCTTACCCTAACCCTAACCCTTAACCTAACCCTAAGCCTAACCTTATCCCTTACACTTACCCTAACCCTAACCCTAACCTTACCCCTAAAGCTAAGCCTAACCCTAACCATTACATTTCCCCTAACCCTAACCCTAAACCTTACCCTTTCCCTAACACTAACCCTAACCCTAACACTAACCCTAAACCTTACCCTTAACCTTACCCTAACTGTAACCCTAACCCTACCCCTAACTTTACCCTAAACTTATCCCTAACCCTAAACATTACCCTTACACTAACCCTAACCCTAAACCTAACCCTAAACATAACCTTAACCCTAAACCTTACCCTTACCCAAAACCTAACCCTAAACCTAACCCTAACCCTAACTTGAACCCTAAACCTAACCCTAACCATAACCCTTACCCTTACCCTAACCCTAACCCTAAATCTAACCCTAACCTTAACCCTAACCCTAACCGTAACCCTAAACTTTACCCTAACCCTAAACCTAACCCTAAACCTAAACCTAACCCTAACCCTAATCCTAACCCTATCCTAAACCTAACCCTAACCCTAACCCCTAACCCTAACCCTTACCCTAACGCTAAACCTACCTCTAACCCTAACCCTAAACCTAACCCTTAAACTAACCCTAACCCTAACCCTTAGCCTAACCCTATCCCTAACCCTAACCTTAACCTAACCCTAACCCTAACCCTAAACCTTACCCTTACCCTAACCCTAACCCTAACCCTAAGACTAACCCTAAACTTAACCCTTACCCTTACCCTCACCCTTACCCTAACCCTAACCCCAACCCTAAACCTAACCCTAACCCTTACACTTACCCTAACCCTAACCCTTAACCTAACCCTAAAACTAACCATAACCCTTACCTTAACCCTAATCCTTACCCTAACAATAAACCTAACAATAACCCTAACCTTAACCCTAATCCTTACCCTTACCCTAAACCTAACCCTAAACCTAACCCTAATCCTAACCCTAACCCTAACCCAAACACTAACACAACCCCAAAAGTAACCCTATCCCTAACCCTAACCCTAACCCTTACCCTAACCATAACCCTAACCCTAACCCTTACTCTTACAATAACCCTAACCCTAACCCTTACTCTTACCCTAACCCTAACCCCATACCTAACCCTAACCCTCACACTAAACCTTACCCTTTTGTAACCCTAACCCTAAACCGAACCCTAACCCTGACTTTAACCCTAAACTTAACACTAATCCTAAGCCTAACCCTTACCCTAACCATAACCCTGAAACTAACCCTAACCCAACCCTTACCCTTACCCTAACCCTAACCCCAAACCTAACCCTAAACCTAACCCTAACCCTTACCCTAACCGTAACCCTAATCCTAACCCATACCCTTACCGTAAACCTAACCCTAACCATAACCCTTACCCTTACCCTAACCCTAACCCTAACCTTAATGCTAAACCTAACCCTAACCCTAACACTTACCCTAACCCTAACCCTAACCGTAATACTTACCCTAACCCTAACCCTAACCCTTACTCTTGCCCTAACCCTCACCCCAAACATAACCCTAACCCTAACCCTAACCCCAAAACTAACCCTAACCCTAAACCTAAACCTTACCCTATGCCTAACCCTAACTGTAACCCTTAACCTTACCATAACCCTAACACTAACCCTAACCCTTACCCTAAACCTAACCCTAACCTTAATGCTAAACCTAACCCTAAACCTAACCCTTACCCTAACCCTAACTCTAACCATAATCCTTACCCTAAACCTAACTCTAACCCTAACCCTAATCCTTACACTTTCCCTAACCCTAACCCTAAACCTAACCCTAAACCTAACTCTTAACCTTACCCTTACCCTAACCTTAACCCTAACCCTAACCTTAACCCTAACCCTAACCCTAACCCTAAATCTAACCCTAACCCTAACCCCAACCCTAAGCATTACCCTTACCCTAAAATTAACCCTAACCCTAACCCTAACCCTAGCCCTTACCCTTACCCTAACCCTAACACTAATCTTAACCCTAACCCTAACCCTAACCCTAAACCTAGCCCTTACCCTTACCCTAACGCTTACCCTAACCCTAACCCTAAATCTAACCCTTACCCTTACCCTAACCCTAATCCTAACCTTAATGCTAACCCTAACCCTAACGCGAAACCTAATCCTTACACTAACCTTAACCCCAAACCTAACACTTACCCTTACCCTAACCCTAAACCTAACCTTATTGCTAACCCTATACCTAACCCTAACCCTAAACTGAACCCCTAATCCTAACCCTAACCCGAACCCGAACCCTTACCCTAAACCTAACCCTAAACTTAATGCTAACCCTAACCCTAAACCGAAACCTCATCCTTACCCAAACCCTAACCCTAACCCTAACCCTAAACCTAACCCTTACTCTAACCCTAACCCTAAACTTAATGCTAAACCTAAACCTAACCCTAACCCTAACCCTTACCCTAACCATAACCCTAACCCTAACCCTAATCCTAATCCTTACCCTAACCCTAAACCTAACCCTAACCCTAACCCTTTCTCTAAACCTAACCTTAATCCTAAACCTAACCCTAACCCGAACCCTTACCCTTACTCTAAACCTAACCCTAAACCTAACCCTAACCCTAACCGTAACCCCTAAACCTGACCCTTACCCTTACCCTATCCCTAACCCTAAACCTAACCCTAACACTTACCCTTACCCTAAACCTAACCCTAAACCTTACCCTAACCTTAAACCTAAGCCTAAACCGACCCGCTAATCCTAACCCTAACCCTATACCTAAGCCTTACACTTACCCTAACCCTAACCCTAAGTCTAACTCTAACCCTAACCCTAACCCTAACCCCTACCCTCACCCTAACCCTAACCGTAAAATTAAACCCAAACCCTAACCCTAACCCTAACCCTTACCCTAACCCTAAACCTAATCCATAACCCAACCCTAATCCATAACCCAACCCTAAACCTAACCCTAACCCTAATTCTTACCGTAAACCTAACCCTAACCCTAACCCTTACCCTTTACCTAACCCTAACCCTAACCCTAACCTTTACCCTAACCCTAACTCTAACCCTAACACTTACCCTTACCCTAACCCTAACCTTAAACCTAACCTTAAAACTAAACCTAACCATACCCCTTACCCTTACCCCTAACCCTAACCCTAACCCTAACCCTAACCCTAACCCTTACCCTTACCCTAACCCTATACCTAACCCTAACCCTAACGCTAACCCCTAACCCTAAACCTAACCCTAAATCTAACCCTTACCCTTACCCTAACCCTAACCCTAACCATAATTCTAAACCTAACCCTAACCCGAAACCTAATCCTTACCCTAACCCTAACCCTAACCCTACCCCTGAACCTAACCCTTTCCCTTACCCTAACCCTAACCCTAAACTTAATGCTAACTCTAACCCTAATCCTAAACCTAACCCTTAAGCTAACCCTAATCTTAATCCTTACATTAACCCTAAACCTACCCCTAAACCCTACCCTTACCCTTACCCTAACCTTAACCCTAACCCTAACTCTAACCTTAACCCTAACCCTAAACCTAACCCTAACCCTTACCCTAAACTTAACCCTAAGCTTAAACCTAACCGCTAATCCTAACCCTAACCCTAACCGTAAGCCTTACCCTTACCCTAACCCTAACCCTAACTCTAACCCTAACCCTAACCCTAACCCTGAACCCTAACCCTAATCCTAACCCTAAACCTAACCCTTACCCTTACCCTAATCCTAACCCTAACCTTAATGCTAACCCTAAACCTAACCCTAACACTTACCCTAACCCAAACCCTAACCCTAATCCTTACCCTAACCCCAACCCTAACCCTAACCCTTACACTTTCCCTAACCCTAACCCTAACCCTACCCTTACACCTAACCCTAAACGTAACCCTAACCTTAACCCTTACCCTTACCCTAAGCCTAACCGTAAACCTAAACCTAACCCTAATCCTAACCCTAACCATAACCCTAAACTTAACCCTAACCCTAACCCTAACCATTACTCTTAACCTAACACTAACCCTAAACCTAAAACTAAATCTTAAACTAATCCTTACCCTCACCCTAAACTTTACCCTAAACCTAAACCTAACCCCTAACCCTAAACCTTACCTAACCCTAACCCTAACCCTAATCCTTACCCTTACCCTAAACTTAACCCTAACTCTAACTCTAACCCTAACCCAAACCCTAACCCTTACCCTAACCCTGACACTAACCCTTCGCCTAACCCTAACCCTAGTCTAAACTTAACCCTATCCCTAACCATAACCACAACCCTTACATTTAACTTAACCCTAACCCTAACCCTAACCTAACCCTTACACTTACCTTAACCCTAAACCTACGCCTAAACCTAACCCTTATCTTAACCCTATCCCTAACTGTAACCCTAACCCTAAACCTAACGCTTACCAAACCCTAAACCTAACACTAACCCTAAACCTAATTCTTACCCTAACCCTAACCCTAAACCTAACCCTTACCCTTTCCCTAACACTTACCCTAACCCTACCCTTAACCCTAACCCTAAACCTAACCCTAAACTTAACCCTTAACATTACCCTAAGCCTAACCATAAACCTAAACCAAACCCTAATCCTAACCCTAACACTAACCCTAACCTTAACCCTAACCCTAATCTTAGCCCTTACCCTAACACTAACCTAACCCTTACCCTTACCCTAACCCTCACCCTACTTTAACCCTAACCCTAACCCTTACCCTAACCCTAACCCTAACCCTAACCCTTACCTTTACCCTAACCGTAACCCTAACCTTAACCCTAAACCTAATACTAACCCTAACCCTAACCATTACCCTAACCCTAACCCTGAACCTAAACCTAAAACAAACACTTACCCTTACCCTAACCCTAACCCTAACCCTTACCCTTACGCTAACCCTAACCCTAACACTAACACTAAGCCTAAACTTAACCCTAACCCTAGCCCTAACCCTTACCCTAAAAATAACCTCACCCTTACCCTTACCCTCACCCTCACACTAACTTTAACCCTAACCCTAACCCTAACCCTTACCCTAACCCTAACCCTAACCCTTACCCTTACTATAACCATAACCTTAACCCTAACCCTAGCCCTTACCCTAACTTTAACCCTAACCCTAACCTTAACCCTTACCCTAACCCTAACCCTAACCCTAACCCTTACCCTTACCCTAACCCTACTCCTAACCCCTACCCTTACGCTAATCCTAACCCTAACCCTAACCCTAAACTTAACCCTAACCCTAACCCTAACCATTACCCTTACCCTAACACTAACCCTAAACCTAAAACTAAATCTTAAACTAATCCTTACCCTCACCCTAACCTTTACCCTAAACCTAACCCTAACCCCTAACCCTAAACCTTACCTAACCCTAACCCTAACCCTAACCCTAACCCTTACCCTAACCCTAACCCTAACCCTTACCCTTACCATAACCATAACCTTAACCCTAACCCTAGCCCTTACCCTAACCTTAACCCTAACCCTAGCCCTAACCCTTACCCTAAAAATAACCTCACCCTTACCCTTACCTTCACCCTCACACTAACTTTAACCCTAACCCTAACCCTAACCCTTACCCTAACCCTAACCCTAACCCTTACCCGTACCATAACCATAACCTTAACCTTAACCCTAGCCCTTACCCTAACTTTAACCCTAACCCTAACCCTTACCCTTACCCTATCTCTAACCCTAACCCAAACTCTTACCCATACCCCAACCCTAACCCTAACCTTAATGCTAACCCTAACCCTAACGCTAACCATAACCCTTACACTAAAGCTAAACCTAACCCTTATCCTTAACCTAACCCTAACCCTAAACCTAACCCTAAACGTAATTCTAACCCTAACCCTAACCCTAACCCTAATCATTACCCTAAACCTAACCCTTAACCTAACCATAACCCTAACCCTAACCCTTACACTTACCCTAATCCTAACCCTACCTCTAACCCTTACAATAGTCTTAACCCTAAGCCTTACCCTAACCCTAACGCTAACCCTTAGCCTAAGCCTAACCCTAACCCTAACCTTAACCCTAACCCTAACCCAATCCCTAACCTTTACCCTTACCCTAACCCTAACCCTAACAATAACCCTTACTGTTACCCAAACCCTAACCCCAATCCTAACCTTAACCCTAACCCAGAACCTTATCCTTACCCTAAACCTAACCCTAATGCTTATCCTAACCCTAACACCTAACCCTAACCCTAACCCTAACTATAAACCTAACCCTAACCCTAACACTAACACCTAACCCTCACCCTAACCCTAACCCTTACCCTTAGCCTAAACCTAACCCTAAACTTAACCCTAAACCGAATCCTAACCCTAACCCTAACCCTTTCCCTAACCCTAAACCTAAACCTAACCCTAACCCTTACCCTTACCATAACCCTAACCCTAACCTCCTCCTAAACCTAACCCTAACCCTAACCCTAACCCTTACCCTAACCCTAACCCTGACCCTAACCCGAAACCTAATCCTTACACTAACCCTAACCCTAACCCTAACCCTGAACCTAACCTTTACTCTTACCCTAACCCTAACCCTAACCTTAATGCTGACCCTATACCTAACCCTAACCCTAAACCTAATCCCTAACCCTCAACCTAACCCTAACCCTAAACCTAACCCTTACCCTAACCCTAACCCTAAACTTAATGCTAACCCTAAGCCTAACCCTAACAATAAACCTAACCCTAACCCTAACCCTAACCCTAATCCTTACCCTAACCCTAACGCTATCCCTAACCCTAACCCTAAACCTAACCTTAATCCTAAACCTAACCCTAACCCTAACCCTAACCCTAAACCTATCCCTCACCCTTACCCTTACTCTAACCCTAACCCTAACCCTAACCCTAACCATAACCCTAACCCTAAACCTTACCGGTACCCTAAACCTAACCCTAACCTTAACCCTAAACCTAACCCTAACTTTAACCCTAACCCTAACCCTAACCATATCCCTTACCTTACCCTAACCCTAACCCTAAACCTAACCCTAACCCTAACCCTAACTCTAACCCTTACCCTTACCCTAACCCTAACTGCAACCCTAACCTTTACCCTAACCCTAAACCTAACTCTAACCATTACCCTTACCTTAACCCTAACCTTAAACCTAACCCTAACCCAAACCCTAATACTTACCCTTACCCTAACCCTAACCCTAACCCTAAACCTAACTGTAACCCTAAATCTAACCCTATCCCTTACCCTTAGCCTAACCATAATCCTAACCCTCACTCTTACACTAACCTTAACCCCAAACCTAACCCTAACCCTAACCCTAAACCTTAGCCTTGCCCTAAACCTAACACCAACCCTTACCCTAAACCTAACCCTAACACTAACCCCTAACCCTAACCCTAACCCTAACCCTAATCCCTAACCCTAAACCTAACCCTAAACCTTACCCTAACCCTAACCCTAACCCTAACCCCTAACCCTAATCCTAAACCTAAACCTCACCCTTACCCTCACCCTATACCTAACCTTAACCCTAACCATAACCCCTAACCCTAACCCTAACTCTAATTCTAACACTTATCCTAACCCTAACCCTAAACTTAACCCTAAACCTAACTCTAACCCTAACCTTAACCCTTACCCTAACCCTAACCCTAACCCTAACCCTAACCCTTACCCTTACCCTAACCCTAAACCTAACCTTAACCCTAACCCTAACAATAACCGCTAACCCTAACCTTAACCCTAACCCTTACCATTACCCTATCCCTAAACCTAACTGTAACCCTAACCCTAACCCTAAACCTTACCCTTACCCTAAACCTAACCCCTAACCCTAAACCTAACCCTAAAACTTACCCTTACCCTAACCCTAAACCTAACCTTAACCCTAACCCTAACCCCTAACCCTAACCCTAACCGTAACCCTTACCCTTACCCTACACCTAACCCTACCCCTAACCTTTACCCTAACCCTAACCCTAACCCTAAACCTTACCCTACCCTAACCCTAACCCTAAACCTAACCCTAACCCTAACCATAACACTAACCCTAAACCTTACCCGTACACTAAACCTAACCCTAGCCCTAAACCTAACCCTAACCCTAACCGTAACCCTTACCCTTACCCTAAACCTAAACCTATCTGTAACCCTAACCCTAACCCAAACCCTCACCCTTAGCCTAACCATAACCCTAACCCTAACCCTTAATCTTACCCTATCCTTAAACCCAAAACGAACCCTAACCCAAACCCTAAACCTTACCCTTACCCTAAACCTAACCCTAACCCTTACCCTAACCCTAACGCTAACCCTAACCTATAACACTAATCCTAACCCTAAACCTTACCCTTACCCTAGCCCTAAACCTCACCTTTACCCTAACCCTAACCCCTAACCCTAACCCTAACCCTAACCCTTACCCTTACCCTAAATCGAACCCTAAACTTAACCCTAAACCTAACATTAACACTAACCCTAACTCTAACCCTTACCCTAACCCTAACCCTGAACCTAACAGTAACCCTAACACTTATCCTCACACTAACCCTAACCCTAAACCTAACCCTAACCCTAACCCTAACCCTAACACTTACCCTTACCTACCACTAAGCCTAACCCTAACCATAACCCTAACACTTAACCTGTCCCTAATCCTAAACCTAACCCCAACTTTTACCATAACCCTAACCCTAACCCTTACCCTAAACCTAACCCTAACCCTAAACCTAACCCTTTCCCTAACCCTAACCCTAAACCTAAACCTTACCCTTACCCTTAACCTAACCCTAAACCTAACCCTACCACTAACGTTTACCCTAACCATAACCCTAACCCTAAACCTTACTCTACCCTAACCCTAACCCTAAACCTAAACCTAACCCTAACAATAACACTAACCCTAAACCTTACCCGTACCCTAAACCTAACCCTATCCCTAACACTAACCCTAACTTTAACCCTAATCCTAACCCTAACCGTAACCCTTACCCTAAACCTAACACTAACCGTAATCCTAACCCTAAACCTAAACCTAAACCTAACCCTTACCCTTACTCTTACCCTAACCCTAAACCTAAAACTAAACCTAACCCTAACCCTAAACCTAACCCTCACCGTAAACCTAACCCTAACCCTTACCCTTACCCTAACCCTAACCTTAAACCTAACCCTTACACAAACCCTAATCCTTACCCTTACCCTAACCCTAACCCTAAACCTAACCCCAACCCTTACCCTTAACCTAGCCCTAACCCTACCTATAATCCTAACCCTAACCCTTACGCTAACCCTAACCCTAACTCTAACCCTTAGCCTTACCCTAACCCTAACCCTAACCATAACCCTTAACCTAACCCTAACCCTAACCCCTAACCTTAACCCATACCTTAACGCTCACCGTAACCCTAACCCTAACCCTAACCCTTACCCTCACGCTCACCCTAACCCTAACCCTAACTCCAACCCTAAACCTAACCCTAACCCTTACCCTTACCCTAACCCTAACCCTTAACCTAACCCTAAACTTAACACTAACCCTTACAATAACCCTAATACTTACCCTATCCCTAAACCTAACCCTAACCCTAACCTTAACCCTAACCCTTACCCTTACCCTAAACTTAACCCTAACCCTAATCCTAAACCTAACCCTAATCCTAAACTTAACCCTTACCCTTACCGTAACCCTAACCCCAAAAATAACCCTATTCCTAACAATAACCCTAACCCTTACCCTAACCCTAACCCTTACTCTTACACTAACCCTA
>JANJXV010000649.1:85000-97500 GCA_024803745.1 Megascapheus bottae
AACCCTAACCCTAACACTAACCCCTAACCCTCACCCTAACTCTAACCCTTACACTTAGCCTAAACCTAACCCTAAACTTAACCCTAAACCGAATCCTAACCCTAACCCTAATCCTTACCCTAACCCTAAACCTAAACCTAACCCTAACCCTAACCCTAAACCTTACCCTAACCATAACCCTAACCCTAACCCGAAACCTAATCCTTACACTAACCCTAACCCTAACCCTGAAACTAACCCTTACCCTTACCCTAACACTAACAATAACGTTAATGCTGACCCTATACCTAGCCCTAACCCTAAACCTAATCCCTAACGCTAAACCTAACCCTAACCCTAAACCTAACCCTTACCCTTACCGTAACCCTAACCCTAACCTTAAACCTAACCCTTACCATAACCCTAACCCTAAACTTAATGCTAACCCTAAGCCTAACCCTAACGCTAAACCTAACCCTATCCCTAACCCTAACCATAATCCTTACCCTAACCCTAACGCTATCCCTAACCCTAACCCTAAACCTAACCTTCACCCTAAACCTAACCCTAACCCTAACCCTAACCCTAAACCTATCCCTCACCCTTACCCTTACTCTAACCCTAACCCTAACCCTAACCCTAACCCTAACCCTAAACCTATCCCTCACCCTTACCCTTACTCTAACCCTAACCCTAAACCTAACCCTAACCCTAACCCTAACCATAATCCTTACCCTAACCCTAACCCTATCCCTAACCCTAACCATAAACCTAAACTTAACCCTAAACCTAACCCTAACCCCAACCCTAACACTAACCCTAACCCTCACCCTTACCCTTACTCTAACCCTAACCCTAAACCTAACCCTAACCCTAATCCTAACACTTACCCTAACCCTAACCCTAACCCCTACCCTAACACATACCCAAACGCTCACCCTATCCCTCAATCTAACCCTAACCCTTACCCTAAACCTAACCCTAACCCTAACTCTTACCCTTACCCTCACACTAACCCTAAATCTAATCCTGACACTAAACCTAACCCAAACACTTACCCTTACCGTAACCCTAACCCTAACCCTAACCCATACCCTTACCCTAACCCTGACGCTAAACCTAACCCTAACCATAACCTTAACCATTAACCTAACCCTAACCCTAACCCTAACCCTTACCCTTACCCTTACCCTAACTCTAACCCTCACCCTAACCCTAACCCTTACCCTAACCCTAACACTAATCCTAACCATACACTAAACCTAACCCTAACCCTTACACTAACCCCTACCCCTAAACGTTACACTAACCCTAACACTAACCCTTACCCTTAACCTGATCCAACTCTACCTCTAACCCTAACCCTAACCCTAATCCTTACCCTAAGCCTAACACTAATCCTAACCCTACCCTTAACCTAACCCTAACGCTAACCCTAACCCTAAACCTAACCCTTTCCATAACCCTAACCCTAGACCTAAACCTAACCCTAACCCTTACCCTAACCCTAACCCTAAACCTAACCCTAAACCTAACCATAACCCTAACCCTTACCATAACCCTAACCCTAATCCTAAACCTTACCGTTACCCTAACCCTAACCCTAACTCTTATGGTTACACTAAACCTAACCCTAATCCTTACCCTAACCCTAACACTAACCCTTACCCTTTCCATAACCCTATCCCTAACCCTAACTCGAACCCTAAACCTTAACCTTACCCTTACCCTAACCCTAACCCTAACCCTAACCTTAACCCTAACCCTAACCCTAATCCTAAACCTCACCCTTACCCTAACCCTAACCCTAAACATAACCCTAACCCTAACCCTAACCCTAAACCTTGCATGTACCCTAAACCTAACCCTAACCCTAACCCTAGCCTTAAACTTACCCTAACCCTATTCCTAACCCTAACCCTAACTTTAACCCTAATCATAACCATAACCCTTACCCTAACCCTAACCCTAACCCTCACCCTTACCCTAACCCTAACCCTAAACATAACCCTAACCCTAACCCTAACCCTAAACCTTGCATGTACCCTAAACCTAACCCTAAACCTAAACCTAACCCTTACCCTTACCATAACCCTAACCCTAACCTCATCCTAAACCTAACCCTAACCCCAACCCTAACCCTTACCCTAACACTAACCCTAACCCGAAACCTAATCCTTACACTAACCCTAACCCTGAACCTAACCCTTACCCTTACCCTAACCCTAACCCTAACCTTAATGCTGACCCTATACCTAACCCTAACCCTAAACCTAATCCCTAACCCTAACCCTAACCCTAACCCTAACCCTAACCCTAACCCTAACCCTAACCTTAACCCTAACCCTAACCCTAATCCTAAACCTCACCCTTACCCTAACCCTAACCCTAAACCTAACCCTAACCCTAACCCTAACCCTAAACCTTGCATGTACCCTAACTCTAACCCTAACCCTAACCCAAACCCTAACCCTTACCCTAACCCTAACCCTAACCCTAACCCTAACCCAAACCCTAACCTTAACCCTAACCCTAACCCTTACCCTTACCCTAACCCTAACCCTAACCCTAACCCTAACACTAACCCTAACCTTAACCCTAACCCTAAACCTAACCCTAACCCTAACCCTAACCCTAAACCTACACCTAACTCTAACCCTTACCCTTACCCTAACCCTAAACGTAAACCTAACCCTAAACCTAACACTAATCCTTACCCTAATCCTAACCCTAACCCTAACCCTTACACTTACCCTAACCCTAACCCTAACCCAAACCCTTAGCCATACCCTAACCCTAACCCTAACCTTAATGCTAAGCCTAACCCTAACGCTAACGATAACCCTTACACTAAAACTAAACCTAACCCTTATCCTTAACCTAAACCTAACCCTAAACCTAACCCTTACCCTTACCCTTTCCCTAACCCTACCCTAACCCTAAACCTAACCCTAAACGTAATTCTAACCCTAACCCTAACCCTAACCCTAATCATTACCCTAACCCTAACCCTTAACCTAACCATAACCCTAACCCTAACCCTTACACTTACCCTAACCCTAACCCTACCCCTAACCCTAACCCTAACCCTAACCCTAAACCTTACCCTAACCCTACCCCTAACCCTCAGCCTAACCCTAACCCTAACCTTAACCCTAACCCTAACCCAAACCCTAACCTTTACCCTTACCCTAAACCTAACCCTAACAATAACCCTTACTCTTACCCAAACCCTAACCCCAAACCTAACCCTAACCCTAACCCTAAACCTTACCGTTACCCTTACCCTAAACCTAACCCTAACGCTTACCCTAACCCTAACCCTAACCTCTAACGCTAACCCTAACCCTAAACCTTACCCTTACCCTAACCATAAACTTAACCCTAACCCTAACACTAACCCCTAACCCTCACCCTAACTCTAACCCTTACACTTAGCCTAAACCTAACCCTAAACTTAACCCTAAACCGAATCCTAACCCTAACCCTAATCCTTACCCTAACCCTAAACCTAAACCTAACCCTAACCCTAACCCTAAACCTTACCCTAACCATAACCCTAACCCTAACCCGAAACCTAATCCTTACACTAACCCTAACCCTAACCCTGAAACTAACCCTTACCCTTACCCTAACACTAACAATAACGTTAATGCTGACCCTATACCTAGCCCTAACCCTAAACCTAATCCCTAACGCTAAACCTAACCCTAACCCTAAACCTAACCCTTACCCTTACCGTAACCCTAACCCTAACCTTAAACCTAACCCTTACCATAACCCTAACCCTAAACTTAATGCTAACCCTAAGCCTAACCCTAACGCTAAACCTAACCCTATCCCTAACCCTAACCATAATCCTTACCCTAACCCTAACGCTATCCCTAACCCTAACCCTAAACCTAACCTTCACCCTAAACCTAACCCTAACCCTAACCCTAACCCTAAACCTATCCCTCACCCTTACCCTTACTCTAACCCTAACCCTAACCCTAACCCTAACCCTAACCCTAAACCTATCCCTCACCCTTACCCTTACTCTAACCCTAACCCTAAACCTAACCCTAACCCTAACCCTAACCATAATCCTTACCCTAACCCTAACCCTATCCCTAACCCTAACCATAAACCTAAACTTAACCCTAAACCTAACCCTAACCCCAACCCTAACACTAACCCTAACCCTCACCCTTACCCTTACTCTAACCCTAACCCTAAACCTAACCCTAACCCTAATCCTAACACTTACCCTAACCCTAACCCTAACCCCTACCCTAACACATACCCAAACGCTCACCCTATCCCTCAATCTAACCCTAACCCTTACCCTAAACCTAACCCTAACCCTAACTCTTACCCTTACCCTCACACTAACCCTAAATCTAATCCTGACACTAAACCTAACCCAAACACTTACCCTTACCGTAACCCTAACCCTAACCCTAACCCATACCCTTACCCTAACCCTGACGCTAAACCTAACCCTAACCATAACCTTAACCATTAACCTAACCCTAACCCTAACCCTAACCCTTACCCTTACCCTTACCCTAACTCTAACCCTCACCCTAACCCTAACCCTTACCCTAACCCTAACACTAATCCTAACCATACACTAAACCTAACCCTAACCCTTACACTAACCCCTACCCCTAAACGTTACACTAACCCTAACACTAACCCTTACCCTTAACCTGATCCAACTCTACCTCTAACCCTAACCCTAACCCTAATCCTTACCCTAAGCCTAACACTAATCCTAACCCTACCCTTAACCTAACCCTAACGCTAACCCTAACCCTAAACCTAACCCTTTCCATAACCCTAACCCTAGACCTAAACCTAACCCTAACCCTTACCCTAACCCTAACCCTAAACCTAACCCTAAACCTAACCATAACCCTAACCCTTACCATAACCCTAACCCTAATCCTAAACCTTACCGTTACCCTAACCCTAACCCTAACTCTTATGGTTACACTAAACCTAACCCTAATCCTTACCCTAACCCTAACACTAACCCTTACCCTTTCCATAACCCTATCCCTAACCCTAACTCGAACCCTAAACCTTAACCTTACCCTTACCCTAACCCTAACCCTAACCCTAACCTTAACCCTAACCCTAACCCTAATCCTAAACCTCACCCTTACCCTAACCCTAACCCTAAACATAACCCTAACCCTAACCCTAACCCTAAACCTTGCATGTACCCTAAACCTAACCCTAACCCTAACCCTAGCCTTAAACTTACCCTAACCCTATTCCTAACCCTAACCCTAACTTTAACCCTAATCATAACCATAACCCTTACCCTAACCCTAACCCTAACCCTCACCCTTACCCTAACCCTAACCCTAAACATAACCCTAACCCTAACCCTAACCCTAAACCTTGCATGTACCCTAAACCTAACCCTAAACCTAAACCTAACCCTTACCCTTACCATAACCCTAACCCTAACCTCATCCTAAACCTAACCCTAACCCCAACCCTAACCCTTACCCTAACACTAACCCTAACCCGAAACCTAATCCTTACACTAACCCTAACCCTGAACCTAACCCTTACCCTTACCCTAACCCTAACCCTAACCTTAATGCTGACCCTATACCTAACCCTAACCCTAAACCTAATCCCTAACCCTAAACCTAAACCTAACCCTAAACCTAACCCTTACCCTTACCGTAACACTAACCCTAACATTAAACCTAACCCTTACCCTAACCCTAACCCTAAACTTAATGCTAACCCTAAGCCTAACCCTAACCCTAAACCTAACCTTAACCCTAAACCTAACCCTAACCCTAACCCTAACCCTAAACCTATCCCTCACCCTTACCCTTACTCTAACCCTAACCCTAAACCTAACCCTAACCCTAACCCTAACCATAATCCTTACCCTAACCCTAACCCTATCCCTAACCCTAAACATAACCCTAAACTTAACCCTAAACCTAACCCTAACCCCAACCCTAACACTAACCCTAACCCTCACCCTTACCCTTACTCTAACCCTTAACCTAAACCTAACCCTAACCCTAATCCTAACACTTACCCTAACCCTAACCCTAACCCTAACCCCTACCCTAACACATACCCAAACGCTCACCCTATCCCTCAATCTAACCCTAACCCTTACCCTAAACCTAACCCTAACCCTAACCCTTACCCTTACCCTCACACTAACCCTAAATCTAACCCCGAAACTAAACCTAACCCAAACACTTACCCTTACCCTAACCCTAACACTAACCCTAACCCTAATCCTAAACCTAAACCTAACCCTAATCCTAACCCTACCCCTAAACCTTACCCTTACCCTAACCCTAATACTAATCCTAACCCTAATCCTTACCCTTACCCTAACCTTAACCCTAACCCTAACCCTAATCCTAAACCTCACACTTACCCTAACCCTAACCCTAAAAATAACCCTAACCCTAACCCTAAATATTTCACGTACCCTAAACCTAAACTTAACCCTAACCCTAGCATTAAACTTACCCTAACCCTATCCCTAACCCTAACCCTAACTTTATCCCTAACCCTAACCATAAACATAACCCTTACCCTTAACCTAACCCTAACCCTAAACAAACCCTAACCCTAACCCTAACTCTAACCCTTACCCTTACCATACCCCTAACCCTAACCGTAACCCTAAACTTTTCCCTAACCCTAACATTAACCCTAACCCTTACCTTAACGTACCCTAACCCTAACCCTAATCCTAACCCTAACCCTAACCCTTACCCTAACCCTAAAACTGATCCTAACCCTACGCTAAACCTAACCCTAACCATAACCCCTAACATCTAACCCTAAACCTTACCCTAACCCTAACCCTAACCCTTACCTTAACCCTGATCCTAACTCTACCTCTAACCCTAACCCTAACCCTAACCGTAACCCTTACCCTAACCCTAACACTAATCCTAACCCTACCCTAAACCTAACCCTAACCCTACTCTTAACCCCAAACCTAACCCTAACCCTAACCCTAAACCTTACCCTTACCCTAAACCTAACCCTAACCCTTACACTAACACTAACCCTAACCCCTAACCCTAACCCTAACCCTAAACCTACCTTACCCTAACCATAAACCTAACCCTAACCCTAACACTAACACCTAACCCTAACCCTTACGTTTACCCTAACCCTAACCTTACCCCTAAACCTAACACTAACCATAACCCTAACCCTTACCCTAACCCTAACCCTAAACCTAACCCGAAACCTAACCCTAACCCTAACCCTTACCCTAACCCTAACCCTAACCCTAACCCTAATCCTAACCATTACCCTTACCCTAACCCTAACCCTAACCCTTACCCTTTCCCTAAACCTAAACCTAACCCTAACTGTATCCCTAAACCTTACCCTTACCCTTACCCTAAACCTAACCCTAACCATAACCTTAAACCTAAAACTAACCCTAACCCTAAAACTCACCCTTACCCTAACCCTAACCCTAAACATATCCCTAACCCTAACCCTAACCCTAAACCTTGCCCGTACCCTAAACCTAACCTTAACCCTAACCCTAAGCCTTAAACTTGCCCTAACCCTAACCCGAAATTTAACCCTAACCCTAACCATAACCATAACCCTTACCCTTACCCTAACACTAACCCTAAACTAACCCTAACCCCAACCCTAACTCTAACCCTTTCCCTTACCCTACCCCTAATCCTAACCGTAACCCTAACCTTTACCCTAACCCTAACCTAATCCTAACCCTTACCTTACCCTAACCCTAACCCTAACCCTAACTCTAACCCTAACCCTAACACAAACCCTAACCCTTACCCTAACCCTAACCCTAACCCTTAGCCTAACCCTAACCCTAATGCTAAACTTAACCCTAAACTTAACGCTAACCCTAACCCTTACCCTTACCCTAACCCTAACCCTAACCCTAACACTAAACCTTACCCTTAACCTAAACCTAAATTGAACCCTTACCTTAACCCTAACCCTAACCCTAACCGCTACCCTAACCCTAACTCTAAACCTTATACTTACCCTAACCATAAAATTAACCCTAAACTTTACACTAACCCCTAACCCTCACCCTAATGCTAAGCCTTACCCTTACCCTAAACCTAACCCTAAACTTAACCTTAAACCGAACCCTAACCTTAAACCTAACCCTTACCCTAAACCTAACCCTAAACCTAAACCTAACAGTATCCCTTATCATTACCCTAACCCTAACCCTAAACCTAACGCTAAACCTAACCCTAACCCTAACCCTTACCCTAACCCTAACCCTAACTCTAATCCTAACCATTATCCTTACCCTCACCCTAACACTAACCCTTATGCTTACACTAATCATAACCCTAATTCTTACCCTAACCCTAACCCTAACCCTAAACCTACACCTTACCCTTTCCCTAACCCTAACCATAAACCTGAACCT
This sequence comes from Megascapheus bottae, assembly GCA_024803745.1. Taxonomy (NCBI): domain Eukaryota; kingdom Metazoa; phylum Chordata; class Mammalia; order Rodentia; family Geomyidae; genus Megascapheus; species Megascapheus bottae. The sequence continues at coordinate 93,411 of JANJXV010000649.1, forward strand.
TACCCTTACTCTAACCCTAACCCTACCCCTAACCTTTACCCTAACCGTAATCTTAACCCTAAACCTTACCCTTACCCTAACCCTAACCCTAAACCTAACCCTAACCATAACCCTAACCCTAAACCTTACCGGTACCCTAAACCTAACCCTAACCTTAACCCCAAACCTAATCCTAACTTTAACCCTAACCCTAACCCTAACCATATCCCTTACCTTACCCTAACCCTAACCCTAAACCTAACCCTAACCCTAATCCTAACTCTAACCCTTACCCTTACCCTAACCCTAACTGTAACCCTAACCTTTACCCTAACCCTAAACCTAACTCTAACCATTACCCTTACCTTAACCCTAACCTTAAACCTAACCCTAACCCAAACCCTAATCCTTACCCTTACCGTAACCCTAACCCTAACCCTAAACCTAACTGTAACCCTAAATCTAACCCTATCCCTTACCCTTAGCCTAACCATAACCCTAACCCTCACTCTTACACTAACCTTAACCCCAAACCTAACCCTAACCCTAACCCTAAAACTTAGCATTGCCCTAAACCTAACCCCAACCCTTACCCTAAACCTAACCCTAACACTAACCCCTAACCCTAACCCTAACCCTAATCCCTAACCCTAAACCTAACCCTAAACCTTACCCTAACCCTAACCCTAACCCTAACCCCTAACCCTAATCCTAAACCTAAACCTCACCCTTACCCTCACCCTATACCTAACCTTAACCCTAACCATAACCCCTAACCCTAACCCTAACTCTAATTCTAACACTTATCCTAACCCTAACCCTAAACTTAACCCTAAACCTAACTCTAACCCTAACCTTAACCCTTACCCTAACCCTAACCCTAAACCTAACCCTAACCCTAATCCTAACCCTTACCCTTACCCTAACCCTAAACCTAACCTTAACCCTAACCCTAACAATAACCGCTAACCCTAACCTTAACCCTAACCCTTACCATTACCCTAACCCTAAACCTAACTGTAACCCTAACCCTAACCCTAAACCTTACCCTTACCCTAAACCTAACCCCTAACCCTAAACCTAACCCTAAACCTTACCCTTACCCTAACCCTAAACCTAACCTTAACCCTAACCCTAACCCCTAACCCTAACCCTAACCGTAACCCTTACCCTTACCCTACACCTAACCCTACCCCTAACCTTTACCCTAACCCTAACCCTAACCCTAAACCTTACCCTACCCTAACCCTAACCCTAAACCTAACCCTAACCCTAACCATAACACTAACCCTAAACCTTACCCGTACACCAAACCTAACCCCAGCCCTAAAACTAACCCTAACACTAACCGTAACCCTTACCCTTACCCTAAACCTAAACCTATCTGTAACCCTAACCCTAACCCAAACCCTCACCCTTAGCCTAACCCTAACCCTAACCCTAACCCTTAATCTTACCCTAACCCTAAACCTAAACCTAAACCTAAACCTAACCCTAAACCTAACCCTCACCCTAAACCTAACCCTAACCCTTACCCTAACCCTAACCCTAACCCATAACACTAAACCTAACCCTAAACCTTACCCTTACCCTAGCCCTAAACCTCACCTTAACCCTAACCCTAACCCCTAACCCTAACCCTAACCCTAACCCTTACCCTTACCCTAAATCGAACACTAAACTTAACCCTAAACCTAACATTAACACTAACCCTAACTCTAACCCTTACCCTAACCCTAACCCTGAACCTAACAGTAACCCTAACACTTATCCTTACACTAAACCTAACCCTAAACCTAACCCTAACCCTAACCCTAACACTTACCCTTACCTACCACTAAGCCTAACCCTAACCATAACCCTAACACTTAACCTGTCCCTAATCCTAAACCTAACCCCAACTTTTACCATAACCCTAACCCTAACCCTTACCCTAAACCTAACCCTAACCCTAATCCTAACCCTTTCCCTAACCCTAACCCTAACCCTAAACCTTACCCTTACCCTTAACCTAACCCTAAACCTAACCCTACCACTAACGTTTACCCTAACCATAACCCTAACCCTAAACCTTACCCTACCCTAACCCTTACCCTAAACCTAAACCTAACCCTAACAATAACACTAACCCTAAACCTTACCCGTACCCTAAACCTAACCCTAACCCTAACACTAACCCTAACTTTAACCCTAATCCTAACCCTAACCGTAACCCTTACCCTAAACCTAACACTAATGCTAATCCTAACCCTAAACCTAAACCTAAACCTAACCCTTACCCTTACTCTTACCCTAACCCTAAACCTAAACCTAAACCTAAGCCTAACCCTAAACCTAACCCTCACCGTAAACCTAACCCTAACCCTTACCCTTACCCTAACCTTAAACCTAACCCTTACACAAACCCTAATCCTTACCCTTACCCTAACCCTAACCCTAACCCTAACCCTACCCCTAACCCTAAACCTAACCTTAAACCTAACCCTAACCCTTACCCTTACCCTAAACCTAAACTTAAACCTAATACTAACCCTTACCCTATCCCTAACCTTAAACCTAACCCTTACCCAAACCCTAATCCTTACCCTTACCCTAACCCTAACCCTAACCCTAAACCTAACCCCAACCCTTACCCTTAACCTAGCCCTAACCCTACCTATAATCCTAACCCTAACCCTTACGCTAACCCTAACCTTAACTCTAACCCTTAGCCTTACCCTAACCCTAACCCTAACCATAACCCTTAACCTAACCCTAACCCTAACCCTAACCCCTAACCTTAACCCATTCCTTAACGCTCACCGTAACCCTAACCCTAACCCTAACCCTTACCCTCACGCTCACCCTAACCCTAACCCTAACCCCAACCCTAAACCTAACCCTAACCCTTACCCTTACCCTAACCCTAACCCTTAACCTAACCCTAACCTTAACACTAACCCTTACAATAACAATAATCCTTACCCTAACCCTAAACCTAACCCTAACCCTAACCTTAACCCTAACACTTACCCTTACCCTAAACTAAACCCTAACCCTAATCCTAAACCTAACCCTAATCCTAAACTTAACCCTTACCCTTACCATAACCCTAACCCCAAAAATAACCCTATTCCTAACAATAACCCTAACCCTTACCCTAACCCTAACCCTAACCCTAACCCTTACTCTTACACTAACCCTAACCCCAAATCTAACCCTAACCCTAACCCTAACCTTATCCCTAACCCTAACCGTAACCCTAAATCTAACACTAACTCTAACCGAAACCCTTACCCTAATCCTAACCGTGAACCTAACCTAAGCCGAACTCAAACTCTTACCCTAACCCTAACGCTAAACTTAAACCTAACCCTAACCCTAACACTTACCCTTACCCTAACCCTAACCCTAAACCTAAACCTAAACCTATCCCTCACACTTACCCTTACTCTAACCCTAACCCTAAACCTAACCCTAACCCTAATCCTAACCCTAACCCTAACCCTAACCCTTACCCTAACCCTAACCCTAATCCTCACCCTAACCCTAAACCTAACCCAAACCCTAACCCTTGCCCTTTCCCAAGCCCTAACCCTAACACTAAACCTAACCCTAAACCTTATCCTTACCCGTACAGTAACCCTAACCCTAACCCTTACCCTTACTCTAACCCTAAACCTAACCCTAAACCTAACCCTAACCCGAAACCTTACCCGTACCCTAAACCTAACCCTAAGCCTAACCCTAAGCCTTAAACTTACCCAAAACCTAAACGTATCCCTAACCCTAACTTTAAATCTAACACTAACCATAACCATAACCCTTACCCTTCCCTAACCCAAACCCTAAAGCTAACCCTAACCCTAACCCTAGCTCTAACCCTTACCCTTACCCTACCCCTAACCCTAACTCTAACCCTAAACTTTACCCTAACCCTAGCCGTAACACTAAACTTTACCCTAACCCTAACCCTAACCCTAACTCTAACAATAACCCTAACCCAAATCCTAACCCTTGCCCTAACCCTAACCCTAACCCTAACCCTTAGCTTAACCCTAATCCTAACGCTAACCTTAAACCTAACCCTAACTCTTACCCTTACACTAACCCTAACCCTAACCCTAACCCT
>JANJXV010000649.1:105000-112500 GCA_024803745.1 Megascapheus bottae
CTTACCCTTACCCTAACCCTAACCCTAACCCTAACCTTAACCCTAACCCTAACCCTAATCCTAAACCTCACCCTTACCCTAACCCTAACCCTAAACCTAACCCTAACCCTAACCCTAACCCTAAACCTTGCATGTACCCTAAACCTAACCCTAACCCTAACCCTAGCCTTAAACTTATCCGAACCCTATCGCTAACCCTAACTCTAATTTTAACCCTAACCATTACCATAACCCTTACCCTAACCCTAAACCTAACCCTAATCCTTAACCTAACCCTAACCCTATCCCTAACCCTAACCCTAACCCTAACCTTAACCCTAAACCTAACCCTAACCCTAACCCTAACCTAACCCTCACCCTTACCCTTACTCTAACCCTAATCCTAAACCTAACTCTAACCCTAACCCTAGCCTTAAACTTACCCTAACCCTATTCCTAACCCTAACCCTAACATTAACTCTAAACATAACCATAACCCTTACCCTAAGCCTAACCCTAACCCTAATCCTTACCCTAACCCTAACCCTATCCCTAACCCTAACCCTAACCCTAAACTTAACCCTAAACCTAAACCTAACCCCAACTCTAACCCTAACCATAAACCTCACCCTTACCCTTACTCTAACCCTAACCCTAAACCTAACTCTCACCCTAATCCTAACACTTACCATAACCCTAACCCTAACCCTAACCCCTAACCCTAACACATATCCAAACGCTCACCCTAACCCTAACCCTAACCCTAACCCTTACCCTAAACCTAACCCTAACCCTAACCCTTACCCTTACCCTCACACTAACCCTAAATTTACCCTGACCCTAACCCTAACCCTAACCCTTACCCTTAACCTAACCCTAACCCTAACCCTAACCCTAACCCATACCCTTACCCTAACCCTAACACTAAACCTAACCCTAACCATAACCCTAACCATTACACTAACCCTAACCCTAACCCTAAACCTAACCCTAATCCTAACCCTACCACTAAACCTTACCCTTACCCTAACCCTAACACTAATCCTAACCCTAATCCTTACCCTTACCCTAACCCTAACCCTAACCCTAACCCTAACCTTAACCCTAACCCTAACCCTAATCCTAAACCTCACCCTTACCCTAACCCTAACCCTAAAAATAACCCTAACCCTAATCCTAACCCTAAATCTTTCACGTACTCTAAACCTAACCCTAACCCTAACCCTAGCCTTAAACTTACCCTAACCCTATCCCTAACCCTAACCCTAACTTTATACCTAACCCTAACCATAACCATAACCCTTACCCTTAACCTAACCCTAACCCTAAACTAACCCTAACCCTAACCCTAACTCTAACCCTTACCCTTACCCTACCCCTAACCCTAACCGTAACCCTAAACTTTACCCTAACCCTAACCTTAACCCTAACCCTTACCTTACCGTACCCTAACCCTAACCCTAATCCTAACCCTAACCCTTACCCTTACCCTAACTCTAACCCTAACCCTAACCCTTACCCTAACCCTAAAACTGATCCTAACCCTACCCTAAACATAACCCTAAGCATAACCCCTAACATCTAACCCTAAACCTTACCCTAACCTTAACCCTAACCCTTACCCTTACCCTGATCCTAACTCTACCTTTAACCCTAACCCTAACCCTAACCCTTACCCTAACCCTAACACTAATCCTAACCCTACCCTAAACCTAACCCTAACCCTAACCTTAACCCCAAACCTAACCCTAACCCTAACCCTAAACCTTACCCTTACCCTAAACCTAACCCTAACCCTTACACTAACACTAACCCTAACCCCTAACCCTAAACCTAACCCTAAACCTTACCTTACCCTAACCATAAACCTAACCCTAACCCTAACACTAACACCTAACCCTAAACTATACGTTTACCCTAACCCTAACCTTAACCCTAAACCTAACACTAACCCTAACCCTAACCCTAACTCTAACCCTTACCCTTACCCTACCCCTAACCCTAACCGTAACCCTAAACTTTACCCTAACCCTAACCTTAACCCTAACCCTTACCTTACCGTACCCTAACCCTAACCCTAATCCTAACCCTAACCTTTACCCTTACCCTAACTCTAACCCTAACCCTAAACCTTACCCTAACCCTAAAACTGATCCTAACCCTACCCTAAACCTAACCCTAACCATAACCCCTAACATCTAACCCTAAACCTTACCCTAACCCTAACCCTAACCCTTACCCTTGCCCTGATCCTAACTCTACCTCTAACCCTAACCCTAACCCTAACCCTTACCCGAACCCTAACACTAATCCTAACCCTACCCTAAACCTAAAGCTAACCCTACCCTTAACCCCAAACCTAACCCTAACCCTAACCCTAAACCTTACCCTTACCCTAAACCTAACCCTAACCCTTTCACTAACACTAACCCTAACCCCTAACTCTAAACCTAACCCTAAACCTTACCTTACCCTAACCATAAACCTAACCCTAACACTAACACTAACACCTAACCCTAACCCTTACGTTTACCCTAACCCTAACCTTAACCCTAAACCTAACACTAACCCTAACCCTAACCCTTACCCTAACCCTAACCATAGACCTAAACCTAACCCTAACCCTTACCCTTACCCTAACCCTAACCCTAAACCTAACCCTAACCCTAACCCTAAGCCTTAAACTTGCCCTAACCCTAACCCTAACCTTTACTTTAAACCTAATCCTAACCATAACCATAACCCTTACCCTTACCCTAACACTAACCCTAAACTAACCCTAACCCTAACCCTAACTCTAAACCTTTCCCTTACCCTACCCCTAACCCTAACTGTAACCCTAACCTTTACCCTAACCCTAACCTAACCCTAACCCTAACTCTAACCATAACCCTAACAAAAACCCTAACCCTTACCCTAACCCTAACCCTAACCCTTAGCCTAACCCTAACATTAACGCTAAACTTAACCCTAACCTTAACGCTAACCCTAACCCTTACCCTAACCCTAACCCTAACCCTAACACTAACCCTAACCTTAACTCTAACCCTAAACCTAACCCTAACCCTAACCCTAACCCTTACCCTAACCCTAAACCTAACCCTTAGCCTAACCCTAACACTAACCCTAAACTAACCCTAACCCTAACCCTAACTCTAACCCTTTCCTTTACCCTACCCCTAAAACTAACCGTAACCCTAACCTTTACCGTAACCCTAACCTAACCCTAACCTTTACCTTAACCTAACCCTAACCCTAACCCCAACCCTTAGCCTAACCTTAACCCTAACGCTAAACTTAACCCTAACTTTAACCCTAACCCTAACCCTTACTCTTACCCTAACCCTAACCCTAACCCTAACACTAACCCTAACCTTAACCCTGACCCTAAACCTAACCCTAACCCTAACCATAAACCTACACCTAACTCTAACCCTTACCCTTACCCTAACCCTAACCCTAAACCTAACCCTAACGCTAATCATAACCCTTACACTAAACCTAAACCTAACCCTTATCCTTAACCTAAACCTAACCCTAAACCTAACCCTTACACTTTCCCTAACCCTACCTCTAACCCTAACCCTAACCCTATCCCTAACCCTTACCCTTACCCTAACCCTAACCCTTAGCCTAACCCTAACCCTAACCCTAACCTTAACCCTAACCCTAACCCAAACCCTAACCTTTACCCTTACCCTAACCCTAACCCTAACAATAACCCTTACTCTTACCCAAACCCTAACCCCAATCCTAACCTTAACCCTAACCCTAAACCTTACCCTTACCCTAAACCTAACCCTAACGATTATCCTAACCCTATCCCCTAACCCTAACCCTAACCCTAAACCTTACCCTTACCCTAACCATAAACCTAACACTAACCCTAACACTAACCCCTAACCCTCAACCTAACCCTAACCCTTACCCTTAGCCTAAACCTAACCCTAAACTTAACCCTAAACCGAATCCTAACCCTAACCCTAACCCTTACCCTAACCCTAAACCTAAACCTAACCCTAACGCTTACCATAACCCTAACCCTAACCTCATCCTAAACCTAACCCTAACCCTAACCCTAACCCTTACCCTAACTCTAACCCTAACCCTAACCCAAAACCTAATCCTTACACTAAACCTAACCCTAACCCTAACCCTAAACCTAACCCTTACCCTTACCCTAACCCTAACCCTAACCTTAATGCTGACACTGTACCTAACCCTAACCCTAAACCTAATCCCTAACCCTAAACCTAACCCTAACCCTAAACCTAACCCTTCCCCTTACCCTAACCCTAACCCTAAACCTAACCCTTACCCTAACCCTAACCCTAAACTTAATGCTAACCCTAAGCCTAACCCTAACCCTAAACCTAACCCTAACCCTAACCCTAACCCTAATCCTTACCCTAACCCTAACCCTAACCCTATCCTAACCCTAACCCTAACCCTAAACCTAACCTTAACCCTAAACCTAACCCTAACCCTAACCCTAACCCTAAACCTATCCCTCACCCTTACCCTTACTCTAACCCTAACCCTAAACCTAACCCTAACCCTAACCCTAACCATAATCCTTACCCTAACACTAACCCTATCCTTAACCCTAACCATAACGCTAAACTTAACCCTAAACCTAACCCTAACCCCAACCCTAACCCTAACCCTAACCCTCACCCTTACCCTTACTCTAACCCTAACCCTAAACCTAACACTAACCCTAATCCTAACACTTACCCTAACCCTAACCCTAACCCTAACCCCTACCCTAAGACATACCCCAACGCTCAACCTATCCCTAACCCTAACCCTAACCCTTACCCTAACCCTAACCCTAACCCTAAACCTTACCCTTACCCTCACACTAACCCTAAATCTAACCCCGACCCTAAACCTAACCCAAACACTTACCCTTTCCCTAACCCTAACCCTATCCCTAACCCATACCCTAACCCTAACCTTAACGCTAAACCTAACCCTAACCATAACCTGAACCATTACCCTAACCCTAACCCTAAACCTAAACCTAACCCTAACCCTAACCCTACCCCTAAACCTTACCCTTACCCTAACTCTAACCCTAACCCGAACCTTTACGCTAACCCTAACCCTAACCCTAACCCTTACCCTTACCCTAACTCTAACCCTAACCCTAATCCTAACCCTTACCCTAACCCTAACACTAATCCTAACCCTACACTAAACCTAACCCTAACCCTAACCCCTAACCCTAAACGTTACCCTAACCCTAACCCTAACCCTTACCCTTACCCTGATTCAACTCTACCTCTAACCCTAACCCTAACCCTAATCCTTACCCTAACCCTAACACTAATCCTTACCCTACCCATAACCTAACCCTAACCCTAACCCTAACCGTAAACCCAAACCCAACCCTAACCCTAACCATAAACCTTACCCTTACCCTAAACCTAACCCTAACCCTTACACTAACACTAACCCTAACCCCTAACCCTAACCCTAACCCTAAACCTTATCTTTCCCTAAACATAAACCTAACCGTAACTCTAACACTAACCCCTAACCCTAACCATTAAGTTTACCCTAACCCTAAACTTAACCCTAATCCTAACACTAACCCTAACCCTAACCCTTTCCCTAACCCTAACCCTAGACCTAACCCTAACCTAACCCTTACCCTAACCCTAACCCTGAACCTAACCCTAAACCTAACCATAACCCTAACCCTAACCCTAACCCTAACCCCAATCCTAAACCATACCCTTACCCTAACCCTAAACTTAACCCTTATGGTTACACAAAATCTAACCCTAATCCTTACCCTAAACCTAACACTAACCCTTACCCTTTCCATAACCCTATTCCTAACCCTAACAGGAACCCTAAACCTTACCCTTACCCTTACCCTAACCCTAACCCCAACCCTAAAATTAACCCTAACCCTAACCGTAATACTAAACCTCACACTTACCCTAACCCTAACCCTAAACCTAACCCTAACCCTAACCCTAAACCTTGCATGTACCCTAAACCTAACCCTAACCCTAACCCTAGCCTTAAACTTACCCTAACCCTATCCCTAACCCTAACTCTAACTTTAACCCTAACCCTAACCATAACCCTTAACCTAACCCTAACCCTAACCCTAATCCTTACCCTAACCCTAACCCTATCCCTAACCCTAAACCTAACCTTAACACTAAACCTAACCCTAACCCTAACCCTAACCCTAAACCTAACCCTCATCCTTACCCTTACTCTAACCCTAACCCTAAACCTAACCCTAACCCTAACCCTAGACTTAAACTTACCCTATCCCTATTCCTAACCCTAACCCTAACTTTAACCCTAACCATAACCATAACCCTTACCCTAACCCTAACTCGAACCCTAATCCTTAACCTAATCCTAACCCTATCCCTAACCCTTACCCTAACCCTAACCCTAACCCTAATCCTAACACTTACCCTAACGCTAACCCTATCCCTAACCCTAACCATAAACCTAAACTTAACCCTAAACCTAACCCTAACCCCAACTCTAACCCTAACCCTAACCCTCACCTTACCCTTACTCTAACCCTAACCCTAAACCTAACCCTAACCCTAATCCTAACACTTACCCTAACGCTAACCCTAACCCCTAACCCTAACACATACCCAAACGCTCACCCTAACCCTAACCCTAACCCTAGACCTTACCCTAAACCTAACCCTAACCCTAACCCTTACCCTTACCCTCACACTAACCCTAAATTTAACCCCGACCCTAAACCTAACCCTAACACTTACCCTTAACTTAAAACTAACCCTAACCCTAAACCATACCCTTACCCTAGCCCTAACACTAAACCTAACCCTAACCATAACCCTAAGCATTACATTAACCCTAAACCTAACCCTAAACCTAACCCTAATCCTAACCCTATCCCTAAACCTTACCCTTACACTAACCCTAACACTAATCCTAACCCTAATCCTTACCCTTACACTAACCCTAACCCTAACCCTAACCCTAACCTTAACCCTAACCCTAACCCTAATCCTAAACCTCACCCTTACCCTAACCCTAACCCTAAAAATAACCCTAACCCTAACCCAAACCCTAAACCTTTCACGTACCCTAAACCTAACCCTAACCCTAACCCTAGCCTTAAACTTACCCTAACCCTACCCTAACCCTAACCCTAACTTTATCCCTAACCCTAACCATAACCATAACCCTTACACTTAACCTAACCCTAACCCTAAACTAACCCTACCCCTAAACCTAACCGTAACCCTAAACTTTACCCTAACTCTAACCCTAACCCTAACCCTTACCCTAACCCTAAAACTGATCCTAACCCTACGCTAAACCTAACCCTAAGCATAAGCCCTACCATCTAACCCTAAACCTTACCCTAACCCTAACCCTAACCATTACCCTTACCCTGATCCTAACTCTACCTCTAACCCTAACGCTAACCCTAACCCTTACCCTCACCCTAACACTAAGCCTAACCCTACCCTAAACCTAACCCTAACCCTACCCTTAACC
>JANJXV010000649.1:122500-167500 GCA_024803745.1 Megascapheus bottae
CTAATCCTAACCCTAACCCTAACCCTAAACTTAACCCTAACCCTAACCCTAACCATTACCCTTACCCTAACACTAACCCTAAACCTAAAACTAAATCTTAAACTAATCCTTACCCTCACCCTAACCTTTACCCTAAACCTAACCCTAACCCCTAACCCTAAACCTTACCTAACCCTAACCCTAACCCTAACCCTTACCCTTACCCTAATCTTAACCCTAACTCTAACTCTAACCCTAACCCAAACCCTAACCCTTACCCTAACCCTGACACTAACCCTTCGCCTAACCCTAACCCTAAGTCTAAACTTAACCCTATCCCTAACCATAACCACAACCCTTACACTTAACCCTAACCCTAACCCTAACCTAACCCTTACACTTACCTTAACCCTAAACCTACGCCTAAACCTAACCCTTATCCTAACCCTATCCCTAACCCTAACCCTAACCCTAAACCTAACGCTTACCAAACCCTAAACCTAACACTAAACCTAAACCTAATTCTTACCCTAACCCTAACCCTAAACCTAACCCTTACCCTTTCCCTAACACTTACCCTAACGCTACCCTTAACCCTAACCCTAAACCTAACCCTAACCTTAACCCTTAACATTACCCTAAGCCTAACCATAAACCTAAACCAAACCCTAATCCTAACCCTAACACTAACCCTAACCTTAACCCTAACCCTAATCTTAGCCCTTACCCTAACACTAACCTAACCCTTACCCTTACCCTAACCCTAACCCTTATCTTTACCCTAACCGTAACCCTAATCTTAACCCTAAACCTAATACTAACCCTAACCCTAACCATTACCCTAACCGTAACCCTGAACCTAAACCTAAAACAAACACTTACCCTTACCCTAACCCTAACCCTAACCCTTACCCTTACGCTAACCCTAACCCTATCACTAACACTAAGCCTAACCTTAACCCTAACCCTAGCCCTAACCCTTACCCTAAAAATAACCTCTCCCTTACCCTTACCCTCACCCTCACACTAACTTTAACCGTAACCCTAACCCTAACCCTTACCCTTACCATAACCATAACCTTAACCCTAACCCTAGCCCTTACCCTAACTTTAACCCTAACCCCTACCCTTATGCTAACCCTAACCCTAACACTAACCCTAACATTAACCCTAACTCTAACCCTAACCCTTACCCTAACACTAACCTAACCCTTACCTTTACCCTAACCCTCACATTAACTTTAACCCTAACCCTAACCCTAACACTAAACCTAAACCTAACCCTTACCATAAGCCTAACACTGAACCTAAACCTAACACAAACCCTTACCCTTACCCTAACCCTAACCCAAACCCTAACCCTAACCCTTACCCTAACCTTAACCCTAACCCTAATCCTTACCCTAGCCCTAACCGTAACCCTAATCCTTACGCTAACCCTAACCCTAATCCTAACCCTTACCCTTTCCCTAACCCTAACCCTAAACCTAACACTAACCCTAACCCTAAACCTTACCCTTACCCTTACCCTAACCCTAACCCTAACCGTAAGCCTAACCTTAACCCTAACCCTAACCCTAACCCTTACCCTTACCCTAACCCTAACCTAAACCTAACCCTAACCCTAACCCTAACCCTAAACCTAACCCTTAGCCTAACCCTAACTCTAACCCTTACCCATACCCTTACCCTAACCCTAACCCTAACCCTAAACCTAACCCTAAACTTAACCTTAACCCTAACCCTAACCCTTACTCTTAACTTAACCCTAACCCTAAACCTAACCCTAACCCTTACCCTTACCCTAAACCGAACCCTAACCCTAACCCTAACCCTAGCCCTTACCATTACCCTAACGCTAAAAATAATCCTAACCTTAACCCTAACCCTAACTCTAACCCTAACCCTAACCCTAAATCTAACCCTTACCCTAACCCTAACCCTGACCCTAACCCTAAATCTAACCCTTACCCTTCCCCTAAACTTAACCCTAACCTTAATGCAAACCCTAACCCTAACCCAAAACCTAATCCTAACCCTAACCCTAACCCTAACCCTAACCCTAAACCTAACCATTACACTTACCCTAACCCTAACCCTAAACCTAACCCTAAATTTAAAACTAAACATTATCCTCACCCTAACCCTAAACCTAACCTAAACCCTAACCCTTACCCTAACCAATATCACTAACCCACACCCTAAACTTAACCCTAAACCTAACCCTAACCCTAACACTAACCTTAACCCTAACCTTAACCCTTACCCTTACCCTTACCCTAACCCTAACACTAAACCTAACCCTAACCCTAACCTTATCCCTAACACTTACAATTACCTAACAATAACCTAAGCCTAACCTTTACCCTAACCCTAACCCTTACCCTAACTCTAACCACAAACCTAAACCTAACCCTAACCCTAACCCTAACCCTTACCATAACCCTAACCCTAACCCTAACACTAACGCTAACCCTAACCCTTACCCTAACCCTAACCCTGACCCTAACATTAACGCTAACCCAAACCATTACCCTAACTCTAAACCTAACCCTAACCCTAAACCTTACACTTACCCAAACCCTAACCCTAACCCTAACACTAATCCTTACCCTAACCCTAACCCTAAAACTTATCCTTACCCTAACCCTATCCCTAACCCTTACCCTTTCCCTAACAATAACTCTAAACTTAATGCTAACCCTAACACTAACGCTAAACCTAACCTTTACTGTAACCCTAAACCTAACACTTACCCTTACCCTAACCCTTACCATCACCCTAACCCTACCTCTAAACCTAACCCTAACCCTCACCCTAACCCTAAACCTAACACTAAGCCTAAACTTAACTCTAAACCTAACCCTAACCCTAAGCCTTACCCTTACCCTAAACCTAACCCTAACCCTAACCCTTACTCTTACACTAACCCGAACCCCAAACCTAACCCTAAACCCAACCCTAAACCTTACCCTTACAATAAACCTAACCGTAACCCTTACCCTAACCCTAACCCTAACCCTAACCCCTAACCCTAACCCTAACCCTAAACCTTACCCTTACGCTAACCCTAACCCAAAACATAACACTAACTTATCACTAACCCTAACCCTATCCCTAACCCTAACACTAACCCTAACCCTAACCCTAACCGCAACCCTAACCATTACCGTAACTCAAACCCAATCCCTAAGCCTTACCCTTACCCTAACCCTAACCCTAAACCTAACACTAACCCTAACCCTAACCCTAACCCTAACTCTAACACTAACACTAACCCTAACTCTAACCCTTACCCTTACCCTAACCCTAACATTGGCCCTAACCCTAACCCTAACCCTTACTCTAACACATACCCTTACCCTAACCCTAACCCTAACCCTAACCTTTACCCTAACCCTAACTCTTACCCGAAACCTAACCCCAAACCCAACCCTAACGCTAAGTCTAACCCTAACCTTACCCTAACCCTACCCCTAACACTAACCCTAACCCTTACCCTAACCCTACCCCTAAAACTAACCCTAACCCTAACCCTTACCCTAACCATAACCTACACCTAACCCGAACCCTAACACTTACCCTAACACAAAACCTAACCCTAACCCTAACACTAATCCTTACACTAACCCTAACCCTAACCCTAACCCTTACCTTTACCCTAACCCTAACCCTAACCCTTACCCTTAGCCTAACCCTAACCCTAACCTTAATGCTAACCCTAACCCTAACGCTAACCCTAACCCTTACCCTAACCCTAAACCTAACC
Source organism: Megascapheus bottae (assembly GCA_024803745.1). Lineage (NCBI taxonomy): Eukaryota > Metazoa > Chordata > Mammalia > Rodentia > Geomyidae > Megascapheus > Megascapheus bottae. The sequence goes on from JANJXV010000649.1 coordinate 126,249, forward strand.
CTTATCCTTACCCTAACCCTAACCTTAATGCTAACCCTAACCCTAATGCTAACCCTAAGCCTAACCCTCACCCTCACCTTAATGCTACCCCTAACCCTAACCCTAACCCTAACCCGAACCCTAAACCTAATCCTAACCCTATCCTAAACCTAAACCTAACCCTAACCCCTAACCCTAACCCTTACCCTAACCCTAACCCTACCTCTAACCCTAACCCTAACCCTAACCCTTAACCTAACCCTAACCCTAACCCTTAGCCTAACCCTATCCCTAACCCTAAACTTAACCCTAACCCTAACCCTAACCCTTATCCTTACCATAACCCTAACCCTAACACTAACCCTAAACTTAACTCTAATCCTAAACCTAACCCTAACCATTACCCTTACACTAAATTTAACACTGATCCTAACCCTTACCCTTACCCTAACCTTAACCCTAAACCTAACCGTAACCCTAAACCTAACCCTAACCCTAACTCTAACCCTTAGTATTACCCTAACCCTAACCGTAACCCTAACCCTTACCCTAACCCAAACCCTAACCCTTACCGTAACCTTAACCATAACCCTAACACTAACCCTTACTCTTGCCCTAAACGTCACGCAAAATTAACCCTAACCCTATACCTAAACCTACCCTTACCCTAAACCGAACCCTAAACCTAACCCTGACCCCTAAACTTAACCCTAACACTTACCGTTACCCTAACCCTTACCCCAACCTTAACCCTAAACCTAACACTAACCCTAACCTAACCTTTACCCTAACCCTAACCCTGAACCTAAACCTAACCCTAAACCTTACCCTTACCCTAATCCTAACCCTAACCCTAACCCTAAACCTAACTCTAACCCTAACCCTAACCCGTACCCTAAAACTAACCCTAACCCTAACCCTAACCCTAACTTTAACCCTAAACCTAACCCTAAACCTAACCCTAACCCTAATCCTAACCCTATCCTAAACCTAACCCTAACCCTAACCCCTAACCCTAACCCTTACCCTAACCCTAACCCTACCTCTAACCCTAACCCTAACCCTAACCCTTAACCTAACCCTAACCCTAACCCTTAGCCTAACCCTATCCCTAACCCTAAACTTAACCCTAAACCTAACCCTAACCCTAACCCTTATCCTTACCCTAACCCTAACTCTAACACTAACCCTAAACTTAAGCCCAATCCTAAACCTAACCCTAACCATTACCCTTACACTAAATTTAACACTAATCCTAACCCTTACCCTTACCCTAACCTTAACCCTAAACCTAACCGTAACCCTAAACCTAACCCTAACCCTAACTCTAACCCTTAGTATTACCCTAACCCTAACCGTAACCCTAACCCTTACCCTAACCCAAACCCTAACCCTTACCCTAACCTTAACCCTAACCCTAACACTAACCCTTACTCTTGCCCTAAACGTCACGCAAAATTAACCCTAACCCTATACCTAAACCTACCCTTACCCTAAACCGAAGCCTAAACCTAACCCTGACCCCTTACCTTAACCCTAACCCTTACCCCAACCTTAACCCTAAACGTAACACTAACCCTAACCTAACCTTTACCCTAACCCTAACTCTGAACCTAAACCTAACCCTAAACCTTACCCTTACCCTAATCCTAACCCTAACCCTAAACCTAACTCTAACACTAACCCTAACCCTTACCCTAACCCTAACCCTAACCCTAACCCTTAACTTTACCCTAACCCTAACCCTAAACCTTACCCTTACCCTAACCCTAACAGTAACCTTAACCCTTACCCTTACCCTTACCCTAACCCTAACCCTTACCCTTACCCTAAAAATAACCCTAAACTTAACCCTAAACCGAACCCTAACCCTAACCCTAACCCTTACCCTAACCCTAACCCTAAACCTAAACCTAACCCTAACCATTACCCTTACCATAACGCTAAACCTAATCCTCACCCTAAACCAAACCCTAACCCTAACCCTTACCCTAACCCTAACCATAACCCTAACCCTAATCCTAAACCTTACCCTTATCCTAACAGTAACCCTAACCCTTGCGGTTACACTAACCCTAACCCTAATCCTCAAAATAACCCTAACCCTAACCCTATACCTTTCCCTTTCCCTAACCCTAACCCTAACCCTAACACTAACCCTAAACCTTACCCTTAACCTTACCCTAACTCTAACCTTAACCCTACCCCTAACTTTACCCTAACCCTATCTCTAACCCTAAACCTTACCCTTACCCTAACCCTAACCCTAAACCTAACCCTAACCATAACCTTAACCCTAAACCTTACCCGTACCCTAAACCTAACCCTAACCCTAACCCTAACCATAACCCTTACCCTTACCCTAACCCTAACCCTAAACCTAACCCTAACCCTAACCCTAACCTTTACCCTAACCCTAAACCTAACCCTAAACCTTACTCTTACCCTAACCCTAACCCTAAAATCTAACCATAACTCTAACCCTAAACCTTACCATTACCCTAACCCTAACCTTAAACCTAATCCTAACCGTAAACCTAACCCTAACCCTATCCCTATCATTTACCCTGACCCTAATCCTAAACCTAACCCCAACTTTTACCCTAACCCTAACCCTAAACCTAAACATATCCCTAAACCTAATCCTAACCCTATCCTAAACCTAACCCTAACTCTAACCCTAACGCTAAACTTAAACCTAACCCTAACCCTAACGCTCAGCCTAACCCTTACCCTAACCCTAAACCTAACAGTTATCCTTACCCTAACCCTTACCCTCACCCTAAACCTACCTCTAACCCTAACCCTAAACATAACCCTAACCCTAACCCTAACCATAACGCTTAGCCTAACCCTACCCCTAACCCTAACCCTAACCTTAACCCTAAACCTAACCCTAACCCTAACCCTAAACCTTACCCTTACCCTAACCCTAACCCTAACCCTAACCCTAACCCTTACTCTTACCCTAACCGTAACAACAAACCTAACCCTAAACCTAACCCAAAATCTTCCCTTACCAAAAACTTAACCCAAACCCTTGCCCTAACCCTAAACCAAACGCTAACCCCTAACCCTTACCCTAAGCCTAAACCTTACCCTTACCCTAACCCTAACCCTAAACCTAACACTAACCCTAACACTAAACCTAACCCTAACCCTAACCCTAAACATAAACCTTACCATTACCATAACCCAACCCTAAACCTAACCCTAACCCGAACACTTACCCTTACCCTAACCCTAACCCTAAACTTAACCCCAAACCTAAACCTAAACCTAACCCTAACCCTAAACCTTACCCTCACCCTAAACCTAAAGCTAACCCTAACAATAACCATAACACTTACCCTTGCCCTAAACATAAACCTAACCCTAACCCTTACCCTAACCCTAACCCTTACCCTAACCCGAACCCTAACCCTAACCCTAACCCTTACACTAACCCTAACCCTAACTCTAACCCCTATCCCTAACCCTTACCCTAAACCTAACCCTAACCCCTAACCCTAACCCTTACCCTAACCCTAACCCTAACCCTTACCCTTACCCGAAACCTAACCCTAACCCATAACCCTAACCCTTACACTAACCCTAACACTAACTCTAACCCCTATCCCTAACCCTTACCCTAAACCTAACCCTAACCCCTAACCCTAACCCTTACCCTAACCCTAACCCTAACCCTAACCCTACCCTTACCATAACGCTAACCCTAACTCTAACCCTAACCCTAACCCTAACCCTAACCTTAACCCTATCCCGAAACCTAACGCTAACCCTTACCTAACATTGACCCTAACCCTAAATCTAACCCTTACCCTTACCCGAACCCTAACCCTAACCTTAATGCAAACCCTAACCCTAACCCTAACCCTAAGCCTTACCCTTACCCTAAACCTAACCCTAAGTCTAACCCTAACCCTAACCCTAACCCTAACTCCTACCCTCACCCTAACCCTAACGCTAAACCTAAACCCTAACCCTAACCCTTACCCTAAACCTTACCCTAACACTAACCCTAATCCCTAACCCTAACCCTTACCCTAACCGTAACCCTAACCCTAACCCTTACCCTAACCCTAAACCTAAACCTAACCCTAACCCTAATCCTTACCCTAACCCTAACCCTAAACCTTACCCTTTACCTAACTCTACCCTAACCCTAACCATAACCCTTACCCTTACCCTAACCCTAACCCTAACCTTAATGCTAACCCTAACCCTAAACCTAACCCTTACCCTAACCCTAACCCTAATTCTTACCCTAACCCTAACCCTAAACCTAACCCTTACTCTTGCCCTAACCCTCACCCCAAACCTAACCCTAACCCTAACCCTAACCCTAAACCTAACCCTAAACCTAACCATGACCCCAAACCTTAACCCTAAACCTTACCCTTACCCTAACCCTAACCCTAACCTTAACACTAAACCTAACACTAATCCTAACCGTAACCTTTACCCTAACCCTAACCCTGAAACTAAAACTAACCCTAATCCTTACCCTTACCCTATCCCTAACTCTAAACCTAACCCTAACCCTAACCCTAACCCTTACCCTTACCCTAACCCTAACACTAACCCTAACCCTTACCCTAAACCTAACCCTAAATTTAATGCTAACCCTAACCCTAACCCTAACCCTTACCCTAACCCTAACCCTAACCATAACCCTTACCATTACCCTACCCCTATATCTAACCCCTAATCCTAACCCTAACCCTAAATCTAACCCCTACCCTTACCCTAACCCTAACCCTAACCTTAATGCTAACCCTAACCCTAAACCGAAAACTAATCCTTAGCCTAACCCTAACCCTAACCCTAACCTTAATGATAACCCTAACCCTAACCCTAAACCTTACCCTAACCCTAACCCTAATAGTATTTCTTACAATAACCCTAACCCTAACCCTAACCCTAACCCTGACCCTAACCCTAACCCTAACCCTTGTCCTAACCCTAACCCTAACTCTAACCCTAAACCTTACACTAAACCTAACCCTAAATCTAAACCCTATCGCTAACCCTTGCCCTAAACTTAATCCTAACCCTAACCATAACCCTAACACTAACACTAACCCTAACCTTAACCCTTACCCTTACCCTAACCCTAACACTAAACCTAACGCTAACCCTAAATCTAACCCTAACAGTTACCCTTACCCTAACCCTAACCCTAACCCTAACCTTTACCCTAACCCTCATCCTTACCCTAACCCTAACCACAAACGTAACCCTAACCCTAACCCTAACCCTAACCCTTACCCTAACCCTAACCCTAACCCTAACACTAACCCTAACACTAACCCTAAGCCTAACCCTAACCCTAAGCCTAACCCTAACCCTAACCCTTACCCTTACCCTAACCCTAACCCTAACCCTAACACTAATCCTTACCCTAACCCTAACCCTAACCCTAACCCTAACCCTTACTCTTACTCTAACCCTATCCCTAACCCTTACCCTTACCCTAACCCTAACGCTAAACTTAAACCTAACCCTAACCCTAACGCTCAGCCTTACCCTTACCCTAACCCTAAACCTAACAGTTATCTTTACCCTAACCCTTACCCTCACCCTAAACCTACCTCTAACCCTAACCCTAACCCTAACCCTAACGCTTAGCCTAACCCTACCCCTAACCCTAACCCTAACCTTAACCCTAAACCTAACCCTAACCCTAACCCTAAACCTTACCCTTACCCTAACCCTAACCCTAACCCTAACCCTTACTCTTACCCTAACCGTAACAACAAACCTAACCCTAAACCTAACCCTAAATCTTCACTTACCAAAAACTTAACCCTAACCCTTGCCCTAACCCTAACCCTAACGCTAACCCCTAACCCTTACCCTAAGCCTAAACCTTACCCTTACCCTAACCCTAACCCTAAACCTAACACTAACCCTAACACTAAACCTAACCCTAACCCTAACCCTAAACATAACCCTTACCATTACCATAACCAAACCCTAAACCTAACCCTAACCCGAACACTTAACCTTACCCTAACCCTAACCCTAAACTTAACCCCAAACCTAAACCTAAACCTAACAATAACCATAACACTTACCCTTGCCCTAACCATAAACCTAACCCTAACCCTTACCCTAACCCTAACCCTAACCCTTACCCTAACCCGAACCCTAACCCTAACCCTAACCCTTACACTAACCCTAACCCTAACTCTAACCCCTATCCCTTACCCTTACCCTAAACCTAACCCTAACCACTAACCCTAACCCTTACCCTAACCCTAACCCTAACCCTTACCCTAACCCGAACCCTAATCCTAACCCTAACCCTTACACTAACCCTAACCCTAACTGTAACGCCTATCCCTAACCCTTACGCGAAACCTAACCCTAACCCCTAACCCTAACCCTTACTCTAACCCTAACACTAACTCTAAACCCTATCCCTAATCCTTACCCTAAACCTAACCCTAACCCCTAACCCTAACCCTTACGCTAACCCTAACCCTAACCCTAACCCTACCCTTACCCTAACGCTAACCCTAACTCTAACCCTAACCCTAACCCTAACCCTAACCTTAACCCTATCCCGAAACCTAACGCTAACCCTTACCTAACACTGACCCTAACCCTAAATCTAACCCTTACCCTTACCCGAACCCTAACCCTAACCTTAATGCAAACCCTAACCCTAACCCTAACCCTAAGCCTTACCCTTACCCTAAACCTAACCCTAAGTCTAACCCTAACCCTAACCCTAACCCTAACTCCTACCCTCACCCTAACCCTAACGCTAAACCTAAACCCTAACCCTAACCCTTACCCTAAACCTTACCCTAACACTAACCCTAATCCCTAACCCTAACCCTTACCCTAACCGTAACCCTAACCCTAACCCTTACCCTAACCCTAAACCTAAACCTAACCCTAACCCTAATCCTTACCCTAACCCTAACCCTAAACCTTACCCTTTACCTAACTCTAACCCTAACCCTAACCATAACCCTTACCCTTACCCTAACCCTAACCCTAACCTTAATGCTAACCCTAACCCTAACCCTAACCCTTACCCTAACCCTAACCCTAACCCTAATACTTACCCTAACACTAACCCTAAACCTAACCCTTACTCTTGCCCTAACCCTCACCCCAAACCTAACCCTAACCCTAACCCTAACCCTAAACCTAACCCTAAACCTAACCATGACCCCAAACCTTAACCCTAAACCTTACCCTTAACCTAACCCTAACCCTAACCTTAACACTAAACCTAACACTAATCCTAACCGTAACCTTTACCCTAACCATAACCCTGAAACTAAAACTAACCCTAATCCTTACCCTTACCCTATCCCTAACTCTAAACCTAAACCTAACCCTAACCCTAACCCTTACCCTTACCCTAACCCTAACACTAACCCTAACCCTTACCCTAAACCTAACCCTAAATTTAATGCTAACCCTAACCCTAACCCTAACCCTTACCCTAACCCTAACCCTAACTATAACCCTTACCCTTACCCTACCCCTATATCTAACCCCTAATCCTAACCCTAACCCTAACCCTAACCCTTACCCTAACCCTAACCCTAATCCTTACCCTAACCCTAACCCTAACCCTAACCCTAACCCTAAACCCTACCCTTACCCTTACCCTAAACTTAACCCTAACCCTAACTCTAACCTTAACCCTAACCCTAACCCTAACCCTTACCCTTAACCAAAACCTAACCCTGAACCTAACCCCAACCCTAAACCAAACCCTAACCGTTACCCTTTCCCTAAACCTAACCCTAAACCTAACCCTTACCCTAACCCTAACCCTAAACTTAATGCTAACCCTAATCCTTACCCTAACCCTAACCCTATCCCTATCCCTAACCCTTTCCCTAACACTAACCTTAACCCTAAATGTAACGCTAATCCTAACCCTAACCCAACCCTCACCCTTAACTTTACTCTAACCCTAACCTTAACCCTATCCCTAAGCCTTACCCTTACCTGAACCCTAATGCTAACCTTAATGCTAACCCTAACCCTAACGCTAAACCTAACCCTTACCCTAACCCTAAACCTAACACTTACCTTACCCTAAACCTTACCATCACCCTAACCCTACCTCCAACCCTAAACCTAACCATAACCCTTACCCTAACCCTAACCCTAACTCTAACCCTTACCCTAACCCTAACCCTTACCCTAACCCTAACCCTAAACCTAATGCTAACCCTAAACCTTACTCTTACCCTAAACCTAACCCTAACCCTAACCATAACAGTAATCCTTACTCTAACCCTAACCCTAAACCTAACCCTTACCCTTACCCTAACCCTATCCCTAACCCTTACCCTAACCCTAACGCTAACCTTAATGCTAACCCTAAACCTAATGCTAACCCTAACCCTTACCCTATTCCTAAACCTAACCCTTATGCTTACCCAACCCTTACGCTCACCCAAAACCTACCTCTAACCCTAACCCTAACCCTAAACCTTACCCTAACCCTTAGCCTAAACCTAACCCTACCATTAACCTTAACTCTAAACCTAACCCTTACCCATACCCTAACCCTAACCCTAACCCTTACTCTTACCCTGACCCTAACCCCAAACCTAACCCTAACCAGAACCGTAAACCTTACCCTTACCCTAAACCTAACCCTCACCCTTACCATAACCCTAACCTAACCCTAACCCCTACCCTAACCCTAACCCTAAACCTTACCCTTACCCTAAACTTAAACCTAACCCTAACCCTAACACTAACCACTAACCCTCACCCTAACCCTAATTCTTACATTTACCCTAACCCTAACCCTAACCTCAAACCTAACCCTTACCCTAACCCTAACCATAGACCTAAACCTAGCCCTAACCTTACCCTTACCCTAACCCTATTCCTAAACCTAACCCTAAACCTACCCCTAACCCTAACACTTACCCTAAACATAACCCTAACCTTAAACCTAATCCTAATCTTTACCCTTCCCCTAGCCCTAACCCTAATCCTTACCCTGACCCTAACCCTAACACTAACCTTAATGATAACCCTAACCCTAACCCTAACCCTTACCCTAACCCTAACCCTAATAGTATTTCTAACCCTAATAGTATTTCTAACCCTAACCCTGAACCCTAACCCTAATCCTAACCCTAACCTTAACCCTTACCCTTACCCTAATCCTAACCCTAACCTTAATGCTAACCCTAACCCTAACCTTAACACTTACCCTAACCCAAACCCTAACCCTAATCCTTACCCTAACCCCAACCCTAACCCTAACCCTTACCCTAACCATAACCCTAAACCTTACCCTAACCAGAACCCTAACCATAACCCTAACCCTTACACTAACCCTAACCCTAACTCTAACCCCTATCCCTAACCCTTATCCGAAACCTAACCCTAACCCCTAACCCTAACCCTTACAATAACCCTAACACTAACTCTAACCCCTATCCCTAACCCTTACCCTAAACCTAACCCTAACCCCTAACCCTAACCCTTACCCTAACCCTAACCCTAACCTTAACCCTATCCCGAAACCTAACACTAACCCTTACCTAACACTGACCCTAACCCTAAATCTAACCCTTACCCTTACCCAAACCCTAACCCTAACCTTAATGCAAACCCTAACCCTAACCCTAACCCTAAGCCTTACCCTTACCCTAAACCTAACCCTAAGTCTAACCCTAACCCTAACCCTAACCCTAACTCCTACCCTCACCCTAACCCTAACCCTAAACCTAAACCCTAAACCCAACCCTTACCCTAAACCTTACCCTAACACTAACCCTAATCGCTAACCCTAACCCTTACCCTAACCGTAACCCTAACCCTAACCCTTACCCTAACCCTAAACCTAAACCTAACCCTAACCCTAATCCTTACCCTAACCCTAACCCTAAACCTTACTCTTTACCTAACCCTAACCCTAACCATAACCATAACCCTTACCCTTACCCTAACCCTATATCAAACCCCTAACCCTAACTCTAACCCTAAATCTAACCCCTACCCTTACCCTAACCCTAACCCTAAACTTAATGCTAAACCTAACCCTAACCCGAAAACTAATCCTTAGCCTAACCCTAACCCTAACACTAACCCTGAACCTAACCCTTTCCCTTACCCTAACGCTAACTCTAAACTTAATGCTAACTCTAACCCTAACCCTAACCCTAACCCTTACCCTAACCCTAACCCTAATCCTTACCCTAACCCTAACCCTAACCCTAACCCTAAACCCTACCCTTACCCTTACCCTAACCTTAACCCTAACCCTAACTCTAACCTTAACCCTAACACTAACCCTAACACTTACCCTTAACCAAACCCTAACCCTGAACCTAACCCTAACCCTAAACCAAACCCTAACCCTAACCCTAACCCTAAACTTAATGCTAACCCTAATCCTTACCCTAACCCTAACCCTATCCCTAACCCTAACCCTTTCCCTAACACTAACCTTAACCCTAAATGTAATGCTAACCATAACCCTAACCCAACCCTCACCCTTACCCTTACTCTCACGCTAACCCTAAACCTAAACTTAAGCCTAACCCTAACACCTAACCCTAACCCTTACCCTTACCCTATCCCTAACCCTAACCCTAACCCTAACACTTACCCTAACCCTAATCCTAACCCTAAACCTAATCCTAACCCTAACCCTTACCCTAACCCTAACCCTAACCCTAACACTTACCCTTACCCTAAACTTAACCCTAACCCTTACCCTAAACTTAACCCTAAGCTTCAACGTAACCGCTAATCCTAACCCTAACCCTAAGCCTTACCCTTACCCTAACCCTAACCCTAACTCTAACCCTAATCCTAACCCTGAACCCTAACCCTAATCCTAACCCTAACCTTAACCCTTACCCTTACCCTAATCCTAACCCTAACTTTAATGCTAACCCTAACCCTAACCCTAACATTTACCCTAACCCAAACCCTAACCCTAATACTTACCCTAACCCCAACCCTAACCCTAACCCTTACACTTTCCCTAACCCTAACCCTAACCCTACCCTTACACCTAACCCTAAACCTAACCCTAACATTAACCCTTACCCTTACCCTAAGCCTATCCGTAGACCTAAACCTAACCCTAATCCTAACCCTAACCCTAACCCTAACCGTAAACTTAACCCTAACCCTAACCCTAACCATTTCCCTTACCCTAACCCTAACCCTAAACCTAAATCTAACTCTAAAACTAATCCTTACCGTCACCCTAACCCTTACCCTAAACCTAACCCTAACCCCTAACCCTAACCCTTACCCTAAACCTAACCCTAACCCTTACCCTTACCCTAATTTTAACCCTAACTCTAACTCTAACCCTAACCCAAACCCTAACCCTTACCCTAACCGTGACACTAACCCTTAGCCTAACCCTAACCCTAAGTCTAAAGTTAACCCTATCCTTAACCATAAACACAACCATTACACTTAACTTAACCCTAACCCTAACCCTAACCCTAACCCTTACACTTACCTTAACCCTAACCCTACACCTAAACCTAACCCTTATCCTAACCCTATCCCTAACTGCAAACCTAAACCTAACCTTAACGCTTACCCTAACCCTAACCCTAACACTAACCCTAAACCTAATCCTTACCCTAACCCTAACCCTAAACCTAACCCTTACACTTTCCCTAACACTTACCCTAACCCTACCCTTAACACTAACCCTTAACCTAACCCTAACCTTAACCCTTACCCTTACACTAAGCCTACCCATAAACCTAAACCAAACCCTAATCCTAACCCTAAAACTAACCCTAACCTTAACCCTAACCCTAACCTTAACCCTTACCCTAACACTAACCTAACCCTTACCCTTACCCTAACACTCACCCTAACTTTAACCCTTACCCTAACCCTAACCCTTACCCTAACCCTAACCCTAACCCTAACCCTTACCGTTATCCTAACCATAACCCTAACCTTAACCCTAAACCTAATACTAACCCTAACCCTAACCCTTACCCTAACCCTAACCCTGAACCTAAACCTAACACAAACACTTACCCTTACCCTAACACTAACCCTAACCCTTTACCCTAACCATTAACCCTAACCCTAAACCTAACCGTAACCCTAACCATAACGCTTACCTTACCCTCACCCTAACCCTAACCCTAAACCTTAGCCTTACCCTTACCCTAAATCTAACCATCACCCTTACCCTAACCCTAACCTAACATTAACCCCGAACCCTAACCCTAACCCTTAAACTTACCCTGACCCTATCCCTAACCCTTACCCTGACCCTATCCCTAACCCTTACCCTTACCCTAACCCTAACACTAACCTTAATGCTAACCCTAACCCTAACGCTAACCCTAAGGCTTACCCTAACCCTAAACCTAACCCTTATGCTTACCCTACCCTTACGCTCAACCTAAGCCTACCTCTAACCCGAACCCTAACCCTAACCCTTACCCTAACTCTAACCCTAACCCTTAGCCTTAACCTTACCCTAAACCTAACCCTCACCCTTACCCTAACCCTAACCTAACCCTAACCCCTAACCCTAATCCTAACCCTAAACCTTACCCTTACCCTAAACATAAACCTAACCCTAACCCTAACACTAACCACTAACCCTCACCCTAACCCTTACCCTTACATTTACCCTAACCCTAACCCTAACTTTAACCCTAACCCTTACCCTAACCCTAACCCTTGTCCTAACCCTAACCCTAACTCTAACCCTAACACTAATCCTAACACTTACCCTTGCCTAACCCTAACCCTAACCCTAACCCTTACCCTAACCCTAACCCTAACCCTTGTCCTAACCCTAACCCTAACTCTAACCCTAAACCTTACACTAATCCTAACCCTAACCTTAATGCTAACCCTAACCCTAACCTTAACACTTACCCTAACCCAAACCCTAACCCTAATCCTTACCCTAACCCCAACCCTAACCCTAACCCTTACCCTAACCATAACCCTAAACCTTACCCTAACCCGAACCCTAACCATAACCCTAACCCTTACACTAACCCTAACCCTAACTCTAACACCTATCCCTAACCCTTACACTAACCCTAACCCTAACTCTAACCCCTATCCCTAACCCTTATCCGAAACCTAACCCTAACCCCTAACCCTAACCCTTACAATAACCCTAACACTAACTCTAACCCCTATCCCTAACCCTTACCCTAAACCTAACCCTAACCCCTAACCCTAACCCTTACCCTAACCCTAACCCTAACCTTAACCCTATCCCGAAACCTAACACTAACCCTTACCTAACACTGACCCTAACCCTAAATCTAACCCTTACCCTTACCCAAACCCTAACCCTAACCTTAATGCAAACCCTAACCCTAACCCTAACCCTAAGCCTTACCCTTACTCTAAACCTAACCCTAAGTCTAACCCTAACCCTAACCCTAACCCTAACTCCTACCCTCACCCTAACCCTAACCCTAAACCTAAACCCTAAACCCAACCCTTACCCTAAACCTTACCCTAACACTAACCCTAATCGCTAACCCTAACCCTTACCCTAACCGTAACCCTAACCCTAACCCTTACCCTAACCCTAAACCTAAACCTAACCCTAACCCTAATCCTTACCCTAACCCTAACCCTAAACCTTACTCTTTACCTAACCCTAACCCTAACCATAACCATAACCCTTACCCTTACCCTAACCCTATATCAAACCCCTAACCCTAACTCTAACCCTAAATCTAACCCCTACCCTTACCCTAACCCTAACCCTAAACTTAATGCTAAACCTAACCCTAACCCGAAAACTAATCCTTAGCCTAACCCTAACCCTAACACTAACCCTGAACCTAACCCTTTCCCTTACCCTAACGCTAACTCTAAACTTAATGCTAACTCTAACCCTAACCCTAACCCTAACCCTTACCCTAACCCTAACCCTAATCCTTACCCTAACCCTAACCCTAACCCTAACCCTAAACCCTACCCTTACCCTTACCCTAACCTTAACCCTAACCCTAACTCTAACCTTAACCCTAACACTAACCCTAACACTTACCCTTAACCAAACCCTAACCCTGAACCTAACCCTAACCCTAAACCAAACCCTAACCCTAACCCTAACCCTAAACTTAATGCTAACCCTAATCCTTACCCTAACCCTAACCCTATCCCTAACCCTAACCCTTTCCCTAACACTAACCTTAACCCTAAATGTAACGCTAACCATAACCCTAACCCAACCCTCACCCTTACCCTTACTCTCACGCTAACCCTAAACCTAAACTTAAGCCTAACCCTAACACCTAACCCTAACCCTTACCCTTACCCTATCCCTAACCCTAACCCTAACCCTAACACTTACCCTAACCCTAATCCTAACCCTAAACCTAATCCTAACCCTAACCCTTACCCTAACCCTAACCCTAACCCTAACACTTACCCTTACCCTAAACTTAACCCTAACCCTTACCCTAAACTTAACCCTAAGCTTCAACGTAACCGCTAATCCTAACCCTAACCCTAAGCCTTACCCTTACCCTAACCCTAACCCTAACTCTAACCCTAATCCTAACCCTGAACCCTAACCCTAATCCTAACCCTAACCTTAACCCTTACCCTTACCCTAATCCTAACCCTAACTTTAATGCTAACCCTAACCCTAACCCTAACATTTACCCTAACCCAAACCCTAACCCTAATACTTACCCTAACCCCAACCCTAACCCTAACCCTTACACTTTCCCTAACCCTAACCCTAACCCTACCCTTACACCTAACCCTAAACCTAACCCTAACATTAACCCTTACCCTTACCCTAAGCCTATCCGTAGACCTAAACCTAACCCTAATCCTAACCCTAACCCTAACCCTAACCGTAAACTTAACCCTAACCCTAACCCTAACCATTTCCCTTACCCTAACCCTAACCCTAAACCTAAATCTAACTCTAAAACTAATCCTTACCGTCACCCTAACCCTTACCCTAAACCTAACCCTAACCCCTAACCCTAACCCTTACCCTAAACCTAACCCTAACCCTTACCCTTACCCTAATTTTAACCCTAACTCTAACTCTAACCCTAACCCAAACCCTAACCCTTACCCTAACCGTGACACTAACCCTTAGCCTAACCCTAACCCTAAGTCTAAAGTTAACCCTATCCTTAACCATAAACACAACCATTACACTTAACTTAACCCTAACCCTAACCCTAACCCTAACCCTTACACTTACCTTAACCCTAACCCTACACCTAAACCTAACCCTTATCCTAACCCTATCCCTAACTGCAACCCTAAACCTAACCGTAACGCTTACCCTAACCCTAACCCTAACACTAACCCTAAACCTAATCCTTACCCTAACCCTAACCCTAAACCTAACCCTTACACTTTCCCTAACACTTACCCTAACCCTACCCTTAACACTAACCCTTAACCTAACCCTAACCTTAACCCTTACCCTTACACTAAGCCTACCCATAAACCTAAACCAAACCCTAATCCTAACCCTAAAACTAACCCTAACCTTAACCCTAACCCTAACCTTAACCCTTACCCTAACACTAACCTAACCCTTACCCTTACCCTAACACTCACCCTAACTTTAACCCTTACCCTAACCCTAACCCTTACCCTAACCCTAACCCTAACCCTAACCCTTACCGTTATCCTAACCATAACCCTAACCTTAACCCTAAACCTAATACTAACCCTAACCCTAACCCTTACCCTAACCCTAACCCTGAACCTAAACCTAACACAAACACTTACCCTTACCCTAACACTAACCCTAACCCTTTACCCTAACCATTAACCCTAACCCTAAACCTAACCGTAACCCTAACCATAACGCTTACCTTACCCTCACCCTAACCCTAACCCTAAACCTTAGCCTTACCCTTACCCTAAATCTAACCATCACCCTTACCCTAACCCTAACCTAACATTAACCCCGAACCCTAACCCTAACCCTTAAACTTACCCTGACCCTATCCCTAACCCTTACCCTGACCCTATCCCTAACCCTTACCCTTACCCTAACCCTAACACTAACCTTAATGCTAACCCTAACCCTAACGCTAACCCTAAGGCTTACCCTAACCCTAAACCTAACCCTTATGCTTACCCTACCCTTACGCTCAACCTAAGCCTACCTCTAACCCGAACCCTAACCCTAACCCTTACCCTAACTCTAACCCTAACCCTTAGCCTTAACCTTACCCTAAACCTAACCCTCACCCTTACCCTAACCCTAACCTAACCCTAACCCCTAACCCTAATCCTAACCCTAAACCTTACCCTTACCCTAAACATAAACCTAACCCTAACCCTAACACTAACCACTAACCCTCACCCTAACCCTTACCCTTACATTTACCCTAACCCTAACCCTAACTTTAACCCTAACCCTTACCCTAACCCTAACCCTTGTCCTAACCCTAACCCTAACTCTAACCCTAACACTAATCCTAACACTTACCCTTGCCTAACCCTAACCCTAACCCTAACCCTTACCCTAACCCTAACCCTAACCCTTGTCCTAACCCTAACCCTAACTCTAACCCTAAACCTTACACTAATCCTAACCCTAACCTTAATGCTAACCCTAACCCTAACCTTAACACTTACCCTAACCCAAACCCTAACCCTAATCCTTACCCTAACCCCAACCCTAACCCTAACCCTTACCCTAACCATAACCCTAAACCTTACCCTAACCCGAACCCTAACCATAACCCTAACCCTTACACTAACCCTAACCCTAACTCTAACACCTATCCCTAACCCTTACACTAACCCTAACCCTAACTCTAACCCCTATCCCTAACCCTTATCCGAAACCTAACCCTAACCCCTAACCCTAACCCTTACAATAACCCTAACACTAACTCTAACCCCTATCCCTAACCCTTACCCTAAACCTAACCCTAACCCCTAACCCTAACCCTTACCCTAACCCTAACCCTAACCTTAACCCTATCCCGAAACCTAACACTAACCCTTACCTAACACTGACCCTAACCCTAAATCTAACCCTTACCCTTACCCAAACCCTAACCCTAACCTTAATGCAAACCCTAACCCTAACCCTAACCCTAAGCCTTACCCTTACTCTAAACCTAACCCTAAGTCTAACCCTAACCCTAACCCTAACCCTAACTCCTACCCTCACCCTAACCCTAACCCTAAACCTAAACCCTAAACCCAACCCTTACCCTAAACCTTACCCTAACACTAACCCTAATCGCTAACCCTAACCCTTACCCTAACCGTAACCCTAACCCTAACCCTTACCCTAACCCTAAACCTAAACCTAACCCTAACCCTAATCCTTACCCTAACCCTAACCCTAAACCTTACTCTTTACCTAACCCTAACCCTAACCATAACCATAACCCTTACCCTTACCCTAACCCTATATCAAACCCCTAACCCTAACTCTAACCCTAAATCTAACCCCTACCCTTACCCTAACCCTAACCCTAAACTTAATGCTAAACCTAACCCTAACCCGAAAACTAATCCTTAGCCTAACCCTAACCCTAACACTAACCCTGAACCTAACCCTTTCCCTTACCCTAACGCTAACTCTAAACTTAATGCTAACTCTAACCCTAACCCTAACCCTAACCCTTACCCTAACCCTAACCCTAATCCTTACCCTAACCCTAACCCTAACCCTAACCCTAAACCCTACCCTTACCCTTACCCTAACCTTAACCCTAACCCTAACTCTAACCTTAACCCTAACACTAACCCTAACACTTACCCTTAACCAAACCCTAACCCTGAACCTAACCCTAACCCTAAACCAAACCCTAACCCTAACCCTAACCCTAAACTTAATGCTAACCCTAATCCTTACCCTAACCCTAACCCTATCCCTAACCCTAACCCTTTCCCTAACACTAACCTTAACCCTAAATGTAACGCTAACCATAACCCTAACCCAACCCTCACCCTTACCCTTACTCTCACGCTAACCCTAAACCTAAACTTAAGCCTAACCCTAACACCTAACCCTAACCCTTACCCTTACCCTATCCCTAACCCTAACCCTAACCCTAACACTTACCCTAACCCTAATCCTAACCCTAAACCTAATCCTAACCCTAACCCTTACCCTAACCCTAACCCTAACCCTAACACTTACCCTTACCCTAAACTTAACCCTAACCCTTACCCTAAACTTAACCCTAAGCTTCAACGTAACCGCTAATCCTAACCCTAACCCTAAGCCTTACCCTTACCCTAACCCTAACCCTAACTCTAACCCTAATCCTAACCTAACCCTGAACCCTAACCCTAATCCTAACCCTAACCTTAACCCTTACCCTTACCCTAATCCTAACCCTAACTTTAATGCTAACCCTAACCCTAACCCTAACACTTACCCTAACCCAAACCCTAACCCTAATACTTACCCTAACCCCAACCCTAACCCTAACCCTTACACTTTCCCTAACCCTAACCCTAACCCTACCCTTACACCTAACCCTAAACCTAACCCTAACATTAACCCTTACCCTTACCCTAAGCCTAACCGTAGACCTAAACCTAACCCTAATCCTAACCCTAACCCTAACCCTAACCGTAAACTTAACCCTAACCCTAACCCTAACCATTTCCCTTACCCTAACCCTAACCCTAAACCTAAATCTAACTCTAAAACTAATCCTTACCGTCACCCTAACCCTTACCCTAAACCTAACCCTAACCCCTAACCCTAACCCTTACCCTAAACCTAACCCTAACCCTTACCCTTACCCTAATTTTAACCCTAACTCTAACTCTAACCCTAACCCAAACCCTAACCCTTACCCTAACCGTGACACTAACCCTTAGCCTAACCCTAACCCTAAGTCTAAAGTTAACCCTATCCTTAACCATAAACACAACCATTACACTTAACTTAACCCTAACCCTAACCCTAACCCTAACCCTTACACTTACCTTAACCCTAACCCTACACCTAAACCTAACCCTTATCCTAACCCTATCCCTAACTGCAACCCTAAACCTAACCGTAACGCTTACCCTAACCCTAACCCTAACACTAACCCTAAACCTAATCCTTACCCTAACCCTAACCCTAAACCTAACCCTTACACTTTCCCTAACACTTACCCTAACCCTACCCTTAACACTAACCCTTAACCTAACCCTAACCTTAACCCTTACCCTTACACTAAGCCTACCCATAAACCTAAACCAAACCCTAATCCTAACCCTAAAACTAACCCTAACCTTAACCCTAACCCTAACCTTAACCCTTACCCTAACACTAACCTAACCCTTACCCTTACCCTAACACTCACCCTAACTTTAACCCTTACCCTAACCCTAACCCTTACCCTAACCCTAACCCTAACCCTAACCCTTACCGTTATCCTAACCATAACCCTAACCTTAACCCTAAACCTAATACTAACCCTAACCCTAACCCTTACCCTAACCCTAACCCTGAACCTAAACCTAACACAAACACTTACCCTTACCCTAACACTAACCCTAACCCTTTACCCTAACCATTAACCCTAACCCTAAACCTAACCGTAACCCTAACCATAACGCTTACCTTACCCTCACCCTAACCCTAACCCTAAACCTTAGCCTTACCCTTACCCTAAATCTAACCATCACCCTTACCCTAACCCTAACCTAACATTATCCCCGAACCCTAACCCTAACCCTTAAACTTACCCTGACCCTATGCCTAACCCTTACCCTAACCCTATCACTAACCCTTACCCTTACCCTAACCCTAACACTAACCTTAATGCTAACCCTAACCCTAACGCTAACCCTAAGGCTTACCCTAACCCTAAACCTAACCCTTATGCTTACCCTACCCTTACCCTCAACCTAAGCCTACCTCTAACCCGAACCCTAACCCTAACCCTTACCCTAACTCTAACCCTAACCCTTAGCCTTAACCTTACCCTAAACCTAACCCTCACCCTTACCCTAACCCTAACCTAACCCTAACCCCTAACCCTAATCCTAACCCTAAACCTTACCCTTACCCTAAACATAAACCTAACCCTAACCCTAACACTAACCACTAACCCTCACCCTAACCCTTACCCTTACATTTACCCTAACCCTAACCCTAACTTTAACCCTAACCCTTACCCTAACCCTAACCCTTGTCCTAACCCTAACCCTAACTCTAACCCTAACACTAATCCTAACACTTACCCTTGCCTAACCCTAACCCTAACCCTAACCCTTACCCTAACCCTAACCCTAACCCTTGTCCTAACCCTAACCCTAACTCTAACCCTAAACCTTACACTAATTCTAACCCTAACTTTAAACCCTATGCCTAAACCTTGCCCTAAACTTAACCCTAACCCTAACCATAACCCTAACACTAACCCTAACCCTAACCTTAACCCTTACCCTTACCCTAACCCTAACACTAAACCTAACGCAAACCCTAACAATAACCCTAACAGTTACCCTTACCCTAACCCTAACCCTAAGCCTAACCTTTACCCTAACCCTCACCCTTACCCTAACCCTAACCACAAACCTAACCCTAACCCTAACCCTAACCCTAACCCTTACCCTAAACCTAACCCTAACCCTAACCCTAACACTAACCCTAACACTAACCCTAAGCCTAACCCTAACTCTAAGCCTAACCCTAACCCTAACCCTTACCCTTATCCTAACCATAACCCTAACCCTAACACTAATCCTTACCCTAACCCTAACCCTAACCCTAACCCTTACTCTTACTCTAACCCTATCCCTAACACTTACCCTTACCCTTACCCTAACCCTAAGGCTAAACTTAATCCTAACGCTAACCCTAACGCTAAGCCTAACCCTTACCCTAACCCTAAACCTAACACTTATCCTTATCCTAACCCTTACCCTCACCCTAACCCTACCTCTAACCCTAACCCTAACCCTAATGCTTAGCCTAACCCTACCCCTAACCCTCACCCTAACCTTAACCCTAAACCTGACCCTAACCCTAACCCTAAACCTTACCCTTACCCTAACCCTAACCCTAACCCTAACCCTAACCCTTACTCTTACCCTAACCCTAACAACAAACCTAACCCTAAACCTAACCCTAAATCTTCCCTTACCCTAAACTTAACCCTAACCCTTGCCCTAACCCTAACCCTAACCCTAACCCCTAACCCTAACCCTAAGCCTAAACCTTACCCTTACCCTAACCATAACCCTAAACCTAACACTAACCCTAACACTAACACTAACCCTAACCCTAACCCTAAACATAACCCTTACCATTACCATAACCCAACCCTAAACCTAACCCTAACCCTAACACTTACCCTTACCCTAACCCTAACCCTAAACTTAACCCCAAACCTAAACCTAAACCTAACCCTAACCCTAACCCTTACCCTCACCCTAACCCTAAAGCTAACCCTAACAATAACTGTAACACCCTTGCCCTAACCATAAACCTAACCCTAAGCCTTACCCTAACCCTAAACCTAACCCTTACCCAAACCCGAACCCTAACCCTAACCCTAACCCTAACTCTAACCCTAACCCTAACCCTAACCCTACGCTTACCCTAACGCTAACCCTAACTCTAACCCCAACCCTAACCCTAACCCTAACCTTAACCCTTACCCTTACCCTAACCCTAACACTAAACCTAACGCTAACCCTAACACTAACCCTAAAAGTTACCCTTACCCTAACCCTAACCCTAACCCTAACCTTTACCCTAACCCTCACCCTTACCCTAACTCTAACCACAAACCTAACCCTAACCCTAACCCTAACCCTAAACCTTACCCTAACCCTAACCCTAACCCTAACACTAACCCTAACACTAACCCTAAGCCTAACCCTAATCCTAAGCCTAACCCTAACCCTAACCCTTACCCTTACCCTAACCCTAACCCTAACCCTAACACTAATCCTTACCCTAAACCTAACCCTAACCCTAACCCTTACTCTTACTCTAACCCTATCCCTAAGCCTTACCCTTACCCTAACCCTAAGCTAAACTTAATCCTAACCCTAAACCTAACGCTAAGCCTAACCCTTACCCTAACCCTTAACCTAACACTTATCCTGACCCTAACCCTTACCCTCACCCTAACCCTACCTCTAACCCTAACCCTAACCCTAACGCTTAGCCTAACCCTATCCCTACCCCTACCCCTAACCCTAACCTTAACCCTAACCCTAATCCTAACCCTAACCCTAAACCTTACCCTTACCCTAACCCTAACCCTAACCCTAACCCTAATCCTTACTCTTACCCTAACCCTAACAACAAACCTAACCCTAAACCTAACCCTAAATCTTCCCTTACCCTAAACTTAACCCTAACCCTTGCCCTAACCCTAACCCTAACCCTAACCCCTAACCCTTACCCTAAGCCTAAACCTTACCCTTACCCTAACCCTAACCCTAACCCTAAACCTAACACTAACCCTAACCCTAACCCTAATCCTAAACATAACCCTTACCATTACCATAACCCAAACCTAAACCTAACCCTAACCCTAACACTTACCCTTACCCTAACCCTAACCCTAAACTTAACCCCAAACCTCAACCTAAACCTAACCCTAACCCTAAGCCTTACCCTCACCCTAACCCTAAAGCTAACCCTAACAATAACCATAACACTTACCCTTGCCCTAACCATAAACCTAACCCTAACCCTTACCCTAACCCTAACCCTAACCCTTCCCTAACCCTAACCCTAACCCTAACCCTTACACTAACCCTAACCCTAACTCTAACCCCTATCCCTAACCCTTACCCTAAACCTAACCCTAACCCCTAACCCTAACACTTACCCTAACCCTAACCCTAACCCCTATCCCTAACCCTTACACTAAACCTAACCCTAACCCCTAACCCTAACCCTAACCCTAACCCTAACCCTAACCCTTACACTAACCCTAATCCTAACCCTAACCCTAAACCTTACCCTTACCCTAACCCTAACCCTAACCCTAACCCTAACCCTAACCCTTACTCTTACCCTAACCGTAACAACAAACCTAACCCTAAACCTAACCCTAAATCTTCCCTTACCCTAAACTTAACCCTAACCCTTGCCCTAACCCTAACCCTAACCCTAACCCCTAACCCTAACCCTAAACCTAAACCTTACCCTTACCCTAACCCTAACCCTCAACCTAACACTAACCCTAACACTAACCCTAACCCTAACCCTAACCCTAAACATAACCCTTACCATTACCATAACCCAACCCTAAACCTAACCCTAACCCTAACACTTACCCTTACCCTAACCCTAACCCTAAACTTAACCCCAAACCTAAACCTAAACCTAACCCTAACCCTTCCCCTCACCCTAACACTAAAGCTAACCCTCACAATAACCCTAACACTTACCCTTGCCCTCACCATAAACCTAACCCTAATCCTTACCCTAACCCTAACCCTAACCCTTACCCTAACCCGAACCCTAACCCAAACCCTAACCGTTACACTAAATCTAACCCTAACTCTAACCCCTATCCCTAACCCTTACCCTAAACCTAACGCTAACCCCTAACCCTAACCCTTACCCTAACCCTAATCCTAACCCTAACCCTACCCTTTCCCTAACGCTAAACCTAACTCTAACCCTAGCCCTAACCCTAACCCTAACCTTAACCCTAACCCGAACCCTAACCCTAACCCTTACCTAACACTGACCCTAAACCGAAATCTAACCCTTAGCCTTACCCGAACCCTAACCCTAACCTTAATGCAAACCCTAACCCTAACCAGAAACCTAATCCTTATCCTAACCCTAACCCTAACCCTAAACCTAACCATTACCCTTACCCTAACCCTAACCCTAAACCTAACCCTAACTCTAAAACTAATTCTTACCCTACCCCTAACCCTAAACCTAACCCTAACCCTAAACCTAACCCTAGCCCTTACCCATACCCTTACCTTAAACTTAAACCTAACCCAAACCCTAAACCTAACCCTAACCCTAACACTTACCCTTACCCTAACACTAACCCTAACCTTAACCCCAAACCTAAGCCTAAACCTAAACATAACCCTAACCCTTACCCTTACCCTAACCCTATTGCTAACCCTAACACTAATCCTAACACTTACCCTTGCCTAACCCTAACCCTAACCCTAACCCTTACCCTAACCCTAACCCTAACCCTTGTCCTAACCTTAACCCTAACTCTAACCCTAAACCTTACACTAACCCTAACCCTAACTCTAAACCCTATCCCTAACCCTTGCCCTAAACTTAACCCTAACCCTAACCATAACTCTAACACTAACCCCAACCCTAACCTTAACCCTTACCCTTACCCTAACCCTAACACTAAACCTAACGCTAACCCTAACACTAACCCTAAAAGTTACCCTTACCCTAACCCTAACCCTAACCCTAACCTTTACCCTAACCCTCACCCTTACCCTAACCCTAACCACAAACCTAACCCTAACCCTAACCCTAACCCAAACCATTACACTAAACCTAACCCTAACCCTAACACTAACCCTAACACTAACCCTAAGCCTAACCCTAACCCTAAGCCTAACCCTAACCCTAACACTTACCCTTACCCTAACCCTAACCCTAACCCTAACACTAATCCTTACGCTAACCCTAACCCTAACCCTAACCCTTACTCTTACTCTAACCCTATCCCTAAGCCTTACCCTTACCCTAACCCTAAGGCTAAACTTAATCCTAACCCTAACCCTAACGCTAAGCCTAACCCTTACCCTAACCCTAAACCTAACACTTATCCTTACCCTAACCCTTACCCTCACCCTAACCCTACCTCTAACCCTAACCCTAACCCTAACGCTTAGCCTAACCCTACCCCTACCCCTACCCCTAACCCTAACCTTAACCGTAAACCTAACCCTAACCCTAACCCTAAACCGTACCCTTACCCTAACCCTAACCCTAACCCTAACCCTTACTCTTACACTAACGCTAACAACAAACCTAACCCTAAACCTAACCCTAAATCTTCCCTTACCCTAACCCTTACCCCTAACCCTTACCCTAAGCCTAAACCTTACCCTTACCCTAACCCTAACCCTAAACCTAACACTAACCCTAACCCTAACCCTAATCCTAAACATAACCCTTACCATTACCATAACCCAACCCTAAACCTAACCCTAACCCTAACCCTTACCCTCACCCTAACCCTAAAGCTAACCCTAACAATAACCATAACACTTACCCTTGCCCTAACCATAAACCTAACCCTAACCATTACGCTAACCCTAACCCTAACCCTTACCCTAACCCTAACCCTAACCCTAACCCTAACCCTTACACTAACCCTAACCCTAACTCTAAACCCTATCCCTAACCCTTACCCTAAACCTAACCCTAACCCCTAAACCTAACACTTACCCTAACCCTAACCCTAACCCTTACCCTAACCCGAACCCTAACCCTAACCCTAACCCTTACACTAACCCTAACCCTAACTCTAACCCCTATCCCTAACCCTTACCCTAAACCTAACCCTAACCCCTAACCCTAACAATTACCCTAACCCTAACACTAACCCTTACCCTAACCCGAACCTTAACCCTAACCCTAACCCTTACACTAACCGTAACCCTAACTCTGACCCCTATCCCTAACCCTTACCCTAAACCTAACCCTAACTCCTAACCCTAACCCTTACCCTAACCCTAACCCTAACCCTACCCTTAGCCTAACGCTAACCCTATCTCTAACCCTAACCCTAACCCTAACCCTAACCTTAACCCTAACCCAAACCCTAACCATAACCCTTACCTAACACTGACCCTAACCCTAAATCTAACCCTTACCCTTACCCGAACCCTAACCCTAACCTTAATGCAAACCCTAGCCCTAACCAGAAACCTAATCCTTATCCTAACCCTAACCCTAACCCTAAACCTAACCCTAACCCTAACCCTAACCCTAACCCTTACCCTAACCCTAACCCTAAACCTAACCCTATCTCTAAAACTAATTCTTACCCTAACCCTAACCCTAAACCTAAGCCTAACCCTAAACCTAACCCTAGCCCTTACCCATACCCTTACCTAAACTTAAACCTAACCCAAACCCTAACCCAAACCCTAACCCTAACCCTAACCCCAAACCTAAACCTAAACCTAAACATAACCCTAACCCTTACCCTTACCCTAACCATAACACTAACCCTAACACTAATCCTAACACTTACCCTTGCCTAACCCTAACCCTAACCCTAACCCTTACCCTAACCCTAAACCTAACCCTTGTCCTAACCCTAACCCTAACTCTAACCCTAAACCTTACACTAACCCTAACCCTAACTCTAAACCCTATCGCTAACCCTTGCCCTAAACTTAACCCTAACCCTAAGCATAACCCTAACACTAACCCTAACCCTAACCTTTACCCTAACCCTCACCCTTAACCTAACCCTAACCACAAACCTAACCCTAACCCTAACCCTAACCCTAACCCTTACCCTAACCCTAACCCTAACCCTAACACTAACCCTAACACTAACCCTAACCCTAACCTTAACCCTTACCCTTACCCTAACCCTAACACTAAACCTAACGCTAACCCTAACACTAACCCTAAAAGTTACCCTTACCCTAACCCTAAGCCTAACCCTAACCTTTACCCTAACCCTCACACTTACCCTAACCCTAACCACAAACCTAACCCTAACCCTAACCCTAACCCTAACCCTTACCCTAACCCTAACCCTAACCCTAACACTAACCCTAACACTAACCCTAAGCCTAAGCCTAACCCTAACCCTAAGCCTAACCCTAACCCTAACCCTTACCCTTACCCTAACCCTAACCCTAACTCTAACACTAATCCTTACCCTAACCCTAACCCTAACCCTAACCCTTACTCTTACTCTAACCCTATCCCTAAGTCTTACCCTTACCCTAACCCTAACGCTAAACTTAATTGTAACCCTAACCCTAACGCTAAGCCTAACCCTTACCCTAACCCTAAACCTAACACTTATCCTAACCCTAACCCTTACCCTCACCCTAACCCTACCTCTAACGCTAACGCTAACCCTACTGCTTAGCCTAACCCTACCCCTACCCCTAACCCTAACCCTAACCTTAACCCTAAACCTAACCCTAACCCTAACCCTAAACCTTACCCTTACCCTAATCCTAACCCTAACCCTAACCCTAACCATTACTCTTACCCTAACCCTAACAACAAACCTAACCCTAAACCTAACCCTAAATCTTCCCTTACCCTAAACTTAACCCTAACCCTTGCCCTAACCCTAACCCTAACCCTAACCCCTAACCCTTACCCTAAGCCTAAACCTTACCCTTACCCTGACCCTAACCCTAAACCTAAAACTAACCCTAACCCTAACCCTAATCCTAAACATAACCCTTACCATTAAAATAACCCAACCCTAAACCTAACCCTAACCCTAACACTTACCCTTACCCTAACCCTAACCCTAAACTTAACCCCGAACCTCAACCTAAACCTAACCCTAACCCTAACCCTTACCCTCACCCTAACCCTAAAGCTAACCCTAAAAATAACCATAACACTTACCCTTGCCCTAACCATAAACCTAACCCTAACCCTTACCCTAACCCTAACCCTAACCCTTACCCTAACCCTAACCCCAACCCTAACCCTAACCCTTACACTAACCCTAACCCTAACTCTAACCCCTATCCCTAACCCTTACCTAAACCTAACCCTAACCCCTAACCCTAACACTTACCCTAACCCTAACCCTAACCCGAACCCTAACCCGAACCCTAACCCTAAACCTAACCCTTACACTAACCCTAACCCTAACTCTAACACCTATCCCTAACCCTTACCCTAAACCTAACCCTAACCCCTGACCCTAACACTTACCCTAACCCTAACCCTAACCCTTACCCTAACCCGAACCCTAACCCTAACCCTAACCCTTACACAAACCGTAACCCTAACTCTAACCCCTATCCCTAACCCTTACCCTAAAAATAACCCTAACCCCTAACCCTAACCCTTACCCTAACCCTAACCCTAACCCTACCCTTAGCCTAATGCTAACCCTAACTCTAACCCAACCCTAACTCTAACTTTAACACTAACACGAACCCTAACCCTAACCCTTACCTAACACTGACCTAACCCTAAATCTAACCCTTACCCTTACCCGAACCCTAACCCTAACCTTAATGCAAACCTAACCCTAACCCGAAACATAATCCTTATCCTAACCCTAACCCTAACCCTAAACCTAACCATTACCCTTACCCTAACCCTAACCCTAAACCTAACCCTAACTCTAAAACTAATTCTTACCCTAACCCTAACCCTAAACCTAACCCTAACCCTAAACCTAAACCTAGCCCTTACCCATACCCTTACCATAAACTTAAACCTAACCCAAACCCTAAACCTAACCCTAACCCTAACACTTACCCTTACCCTAACACTAACCCTAACCTTAACCCCAAACCTAAACCTAAACCTAAACATAACCCTAACCCTTACCCTTACCCTAACCCTAACGCTAACCCTAACACTAATCCTAACACTTACCCTTGCCTAACCCTAACCCTAACCTAACCCTTACCCTAACCCTAACCCTAACCCTTGTCCTAACCCTAACCCTAACTCTAACCCTAAACCTTACACTAACCCTAACCCTAACTCTAAACCCTATCGCTAACCCTTGCCCTAAACTTAACCCTAACCCTAAGCATAACCCTAACACTAACCCTAACCCTCACCTTTACCCTAACCCTCACCCTTACCCTAACCCTAACCACAAACCTAACCCTAACCCTAACCCTAACCCTTACCCTAACCCTAACCCTAACCCTAACCCTTACACTAACCCTAACACTAACCCTAAGCCTAACCCTAAACCTAACCCTAAGCCTAAGCCTAACCCTAACCCTTACCCTTACCCTAACCCTAACCCTAACCCTAACACTAATCCTTACCCGAACCCTAACCCTAACCCTTACTCTTACTCTAACCCTATACCTAAACCTTACCCTTACCCTAACCCTAACGCTAAACTTAATCCTAACCCTAACCCTAACGCTCAGCCTAACCCTTACCCTAACCCTAAACCTAACACTTATCCTTACCCTAACCCTTACCCTCACCCTAACCCTACCTCAAACCTAACCCTAACCCTAACCTTAACCCTAAACCTAACCCTAACCCTAACCCTAACCCTTACCCTTACCCAAACCCTAACCCTAACCCTAACCCTTACCCTTACCCTAACCCTAACGCTAACCCTAACACTAATCCTAACACTTACCCTTGCCTAACCCTAACCCTAACCCTAACCCTTACCCTAACCCTAACCCTAACCCTTGTCCTAACCCTAACCCTAACTCTAACCCTAAACCTTACACTAACCCTAACCCTAACTCTAAACCCTATCCCTAACCCTTGCCCTAAACTTAACCCTAACCCTAACCATAACCATAACACTAACCCTAACCCTAACCTTAACCCTTACCCTTACCCTAACCCTAACACTAAACCTAATACTAACCCTAACACTAACCCTAAAAGTTACCCTTACCCTAACCCTAACCCTAACCCTTACTCTCACCCTAACCGTAAAGCTAACCCTAACAATAACCATAACACTTAACCTTGCCCTAACCATAAACCTAACCCTAACCCTTACCCTAACCTAACCCTAAACCTTACCCTAACCCTAACCCTAACCCTAACCCTTACACTAACCCTAACCCTAACTCTAACCCCTATCCCTAACCCTTACCCTAAACCTAACCCTAACCCCTAACCCTAACACTTACCCTAACCCTAACCCTAACCCTTACCCTAACCCGAACCCTAACCCTAACCCTAACCCTTACACTAACCCTAACCCTAACTCTAACCCCTATCCCTAACCCTTACTCTAAAAATAACCCTAACCCCTAACCCTAACCCTTACCCTAACCCTAACCCTAACCCTACCCTTAGCCTAAGGCTAACCCTAACTCTAAACCTAACCCTAACCCTAACCCTAACCTTAACCCTAACCCGAACCCTAACCCTAACCCTTACATAACACTGACCCTAACCCTAAATCTAACCCTTACCCTTACCCGAACCCTAACCCTAACCTTAATCCAAACCCTAACCCTAACCAGAAACCTAATCCTTATCCTAACCCTAACCGTAACCCTAAACCTAACCATTACCCTTACCCTAACCCTAACCCTAAACCTAACCCTAACTCTAAAACTAATTCTTACCCTAACCCTAACCGTAAACCTAATCCTAACCCTAAACCTAACCCTAACCCTTACCCATACCCTTACCGTAAACTTAAACCTAACCCAAACCCTAAACCTAACCCTAACCCTAACACTTACCCTTACCCTAACACTAACCCTAACCTTAACCCCAAACCTAAACCTAAACCTAAACATAACCCTAACCCTTACCCTTACCCTAACCCTAACGCTAACCCTAACACTAATCCTAACACTTACCCTTGCCTAACCCTAACCCTAACCCTTACCCTAACCTTAACCCTAACCCTTGTCCTAACACTAACCCTAACTCTAACCCTAAACCTTACACTAACCCTAAGCCTAACTCTAAACCCTATCGCTAACCCTTGCCCTAAACTTAACCCTAACCGTAACCATAACCCTAACACTAACCCTAACCCTAACATTTACCCTAACCCTCACCCTTACCCTAACCCTAACCACAAACCTAACCCTAACCCTAACCCTAACCCTTACCCTAACCCTAACCCTAACCCTAACCCTAACCCTAACACTAACCCTAACACTAACCCTAAGCCTAACCCTAACCCTAACCCTAAGCCTAACCCTAACCCTAACCCTTACCCTTACCCTAACCCTAACCCTAACCCTAACACTAATCCTTACCCAAACCCTAACCCTAACCCTTATTCTTACTCTAACGATATCCCTAACCCTTACCCTTACCCTAACCCTAACGCTAAACTTAATCCTAACCCTAACCCTAACGCTCAGCCTAACCCTTACCCTAACCCTAAACCTAACACTTATCCTTACCCTAACCCTTACCCTCACCCTAACCCTACCTCTAACCCTAACCCTAACCCTAACCTTAACCCTAAACCTAACCCTAACCCTAACCCTAACCCTTACCCTTACCCTAATCCTAACCCTAACCCTAACCCTAACCCTTACTCTTACCCTAACCCTAACAACAAACCTAACCCTAAACCTAACCCTAAATCTTCCCTTACCCTAAACTTAACCCTAACCCTTGCCCTAACCCTAACCCTAACCCTAACCCCTAACCCTAACCCTAAGCCTAAACCTTACCCTTACCCTTACCCTAACCCTAACCCTAAACCTAACACTAACCCTAACACTAACCCTAACCCTAACCCTAACCCTAAACATAACCCTTACCATTACCATAACCCAAACCTAAACCTAACCCTAACCCTAACACTTACCCTTACCCTAACCCTAACCCTAAACTTAACCCCAAACCTAAACCTAAACCTAACCCTAACCCTAACCCTTACCCTCACCATAACCCTAAAGCTAACCCTAACAATAACCCTAACACTTACCCTTGCCCTAAACATAAACCTAACCCTAACCCTTACCCTAACCCTAACCCTAACCCTTACCCTAACCCGAACCCTAACCCAAACCCTAACCCTTACACTAACATTAACCCTAACTATAACCCCTATCCCTAACCCTTACCCTAAACCTAACCCTAACCCCTAACCCTAACCCTTACCCTAACCCTAACCCTAACCCTAACCCTACCCTTACCCTAACGCTAACCCTAACTCTAACCCTAATCCTAACCCTAACCCTAACCTTAACCCTAACCAGAACCCTAACCCTAACCCTTACCTAACACTGACCCTAACCCTAAATCTAACCCTTATCCTTACCCGAACCCTAACCCTAACCTTAATGCAAACCCTAACCCTAACCCGAAACCTAATCCTTATCCTAACCCTAACCCTAACCCTAAACCTAACCATTACCCTTACCCTAACCCTAACCCTAAACCTAACCCTAACTCTAAAACTAATTCTTACCCTAACCCTAACCCTAAACCTAACCCTAACCCTAAACCTAACCCTAGCCCTTACCCATACCCTTACCGTAAACTTAAACCTAACCCAAACCCTAAACCTAACCCTAACCCTAACACTTACCCTTACCCTAACACTAACCCTAACCTTAACCCCAAACCTAAACCTAAACCTAAACATAACCCTAACCCTTACCCTTACCCTAACCCTAACGCTAACCCTAACACTAATCCTAACACTTACCCTTGCCTAACCCTAACCCTAACCCTAACCCTTACCCTAACCCTAACCCTTGTCCTAACCCTAACCCTAACTCTAACCCTAAACCTTACACTAACCCTAAGCCTAACTCTAAACCCTATCGCTAACCCTTGCCCTAAACTTAACCCTAACCCTAACCATAACCCTAACACTAACCCTAACCCTAACCTTTACTCTAACCCTCACCCTTACCCTAACCCTAACCACAAACCTAACCCTAACCCTAACCCCAACCCTAACCCTTACCCTAACCCTAACCCTAACCCTAACCCTAACACTAACCCTAACACTAACCCTAAGCCTAACCCTAACCCTAAGCCTAACCCTAACCCTAACCCTTACCCTTTCTCTAACCATAACCCTAACCCTAACACTAATCCTTACCCTAACCCTAACCCTAACCCTAACCCTTACTCTTACTCTAACCCTATCCCTAACCCTTACCCTTACGCTAACCCTAACGCTAAGCTTAATCCTAACCCTAACCTTAACGCTCAGCCTAACCCTTACCCTAACCCTAAACCTAACACTTTTCCTTACCCTAACCCTTACCCTCACCCTAACCCTACCTCTAACCCTAACCTTAACCCTAACCCTAACGCTTAGCCTAACCCTAACCCTAACCCTAACCCTAACCTTAAATCTAAACCTAACCAAAACCCTAACCCTAAACCTTACCCTTACCCTAACCCTAATCCTAACCCTAACCCTACCCCTTACTCTTACCCTAACCGTAACAACAAACCTAACCCTAAACCTAACCCTAAATCTTCCCTTACCCTAAACTTAACCCTAACCCTTGCCCTAACCCTAACCCTAACCCTAACCCCTAACCCTAACCCTAAGCCTAAACCTTACCCTTACCCTAACCCTAACCCTAAACCTAACACTAACCCTAACACTAAACCTAACCCTAACCCTAACCCTGAACATAACCCTTACCATTACCATAACCCAACCCTAAATCTAACCCTAACCCTAACACTTATCCTTACCCTAACCCTAACCCTAAACTTAACCCCAAACCTAAACCTAAACCTAATCCTAACACTAAATCTTTCCCTCACCCTAACCCTAAACCTAACCCTAACAATAACCATAACACTTACCCTTGCCCTAACCATAAACCTAACCCTAACCCTTACCCTAACCCTAACCCTAACCCTTACCCTAACCCAAAACCTAACCCTAACCCTAACCCTTACACTAACCCTAACCCTAACTCTAACCCCTATCCCTAACCCTTACCCTAAACCTAAACCTAACCCCTAACCCTAACCCTTACCCTAACCCTAACCCTAACCCTTACCCTAACCCTAACCCTAACCCTAATCCTTACACTAACACTAACCCTAACTCTAACCCCTATCCCTAACCCTTACCCGAAACCTAACCCTAACCCCTAACCCCAACCCTTACACTAACCCTAACCCTAACTCTAAACCCTATCCCTAACCCTTACCCTAAACATAACGCTAACCCCTAACCCTAACCCTTACCCTAACCCTAACCCTAACCCTAACCCTATGCTTACCCTAACGCTAACCCTAACTCTAACCCTAACCCTAACCCTAACCTTAACCCTAACCCGAAACCTAACGCTAACCCTTACCTAATACTGACCCTAACCCTAAATCTAACCCTTACCCTTACCCTTACCCTAACCCTAACCATAACCTTAATGCTAACCCTAACCCTAACGCTAACCCTAACCCTTACCCTAACCCTAAACCTTATCCTTATCCTTACATTAACCCTAACCCTAACCCTAACCCTTAACCTTTCCCTAAATTAACCCTAACTCGAACACTCACCTTAATGCTAACCCTAACCCTAACACTAACCCTAATCCTTACCCTAACCCTAACCCTTACCTAACCCTAACACTAACCCTTAATCTTACTCTAACCCTAACCCTACCTCTAACCCTAACCCTAACCAAAAACCTTACCCTAACCCTTAGCCTAACCCTAACCCTAACCCTAAACTTAACCCTAACCCTAACCTTAACTCTTACCCATACCCTAACCCCAAACTTAATCCTAACCCTAACTCTAACCCTAACCCTTACCCTTACCCTAAACCTTACCCTTACCCTAACCATAAACCTAACCCTAACCCTAACACTAACCCCTAAATCTCACCCTAACCCTAACCCTTACCCTTTCCCTAACCCTAACCCTAACCTTAACACTAAACCTAAACCTAACCCTAACCCTTACCCTTACCCTAACCCTAAGGCTAACCCTTGTCCTAACCCTAACCCTATCTCTAACCCTAAACCTTACACTAACCCTAATCCTAACTCTAAACCCTATCTCTAACCCTTGCCCTAAACTTAACCCTAACCCTAACCATAACCCTAACCCTAACCCTCACCCTTACCCTAACCTTAAACACAAACCTAACCCTACCCCCTAACCCTAACGCTAACCCTTACCCTAACCCTATTCCTACACCCTAACCCTAACACTAACCCTAACCCTAACCCTTATCCTAACCCTAACCCTAAGCCTTACCCTAACCCTAACCTTTACATTTTCCCTAACCCTAACCCTAACCCTTACTCTTACCCTAACCATATCCCTAACCCTTACACTTACCCTAACCCTAACGCTAAACTTAATGCTAACCCTAACCTTAACGCTAACCCTAACCCTTACCCTAACCCTAACCCTAACCCTAACATCATACATAACCCTAACCCTAACCCTAAACCTTACCCTTACCCTAACCCTAACCCTAAACCTTACTCTTACCCTAACCCTAACATCAAACCTAACCCTAACACTAACCCTAACACTTACACTTGCCCTAACCCTAAATCTAACCCTAACCCTTACTCTAACCCTAACCCTAACCCGAACCCTAACCCGAACCCTAACCCTTACACTAACCCTAACCCTAACTCTAACCCCTATCCCTAACCCTTACCCTAACCCTAACCCTAACCCTAACCCTAACCCTTACCCTAACGCTAACACTAACTCTAACCCTAACCCTAACCCAAACCCGAACCCTTACCCTAACCCTAACCCTCAGCCTAACCCTAACCCTAACCCTAACATTAACCCTAACCCTAACCCTAACCCTTACCCTTACCCTAACCCTACCCCTAACACTAACCCTAACCTTAACCCTAACCATAACACTAACCCTTACCCTAACCCTAACCCTAAACCTAACGCTTAACATTACCCTAAGCCTAACCCTAAACCTAACTTTAATCCTAACGCTTACCCTTACCCTAACACTAACCCTAACCCTAACCCTTACCCTTACCCTAAACCTATCCCTAAACGTAACACTAACCTTAACACTAACCCTAACCCTAAACCTAACCCTAACACTAACCATTACCCTAACCCTTAACCTTACCCTAACCCTAACACTAAACCTAAAACTAACCCTAACCCTAACCCTAACCCTAACACTTACACTTACCCTAACCCTAACCATAACCATAACCATAACCATAACCTTTACCCTAACCTCAAACCTTACCCCAACCCTAACCACAAACCTAACCCTAACCCTAACCCTAACCCAACCCTGGAACCCTAACACTAACCCTAACCGTAACCCTTACCCTAACCCTAACCCTAAACCTAACACTAACCCTAAACCTTACCCTTACCCTAAACCTAACACTAACCCTAACCCTAACACTAATCCTTACCCTAACCCTAACCCTAACCCTAACCCTTACCCTTATCCTAACCCTATCCCTAACCCTTACAATTACCCTAACCCTAACGCTAACCTTAATGCTAACCCTAACCCTAACGCTAACCCTAACCCTTACCCTATCCCTAAACCTAACCCTTATTCTTACCCTACCCTTACCCTCACACTAACCCTACCTCTAACCCTAACCCTAACCCTAACCCTTACCCTAACCCTAACCCTAACCCTTAGCCTAAACCTAACCCTAACACTACCTTAACCCTAACCCTAAACCTAACCCTTATCCTTACCCTAACCCTAACCATAACCCTAACCCTAACCCTTACTCTTACCCTAACCCTAACCCCAAACCTAACCCTAACACTAACCCTAGACTTTACCCTTACCCTAAACCTAACCCTCACCCTTACCCTAACCCTAACCTAACCCTAACCCCGAACCCTAATCCTAACCCTAAACCTTACACTTACCGTAACCATAAACCTAACCCTAACACTACCACTAACCCATAACCCTCACCCTAAACCTAACCCTTACATTTACCCTAACCCTAACCCTAACCCTAACCTTAACCCTAAACCTTACCCTAACCCTAACCCTAGACCTAAACCTAGCCCTAACCTTAGACTTACCCTAACCCTAACCCTAAACCTAAACTTAAACCTAACCCTAACCCTAACCTTAATGCTAACCCTAACCCTAACCCTAACCCTTACCCTTTCCCTAACTCTAACCCTAACCCTAACCCTAAACCTACCCTAAACCTTATACTTACCTTTACCATAACACTACCACTAATCCTAACCTTAACCCTAACCCTAACCCTAAACCTAACCCTAAACCTTACCCTTACAATAACCCTAACCCTAAACCTAACACTAACCCTAACGCTAACCCTGACCCTAAACCTTACCAGTACCCTAAACCTAACCCTAATCCTAAACCTAAGCCTTAAACTTACTCTAATCCTAACCCTAACATTAACCCTAACTTTAACCCTAACCCTAACCATAACCATAACCCTTAACATTACCCTAACCCTAACCCCAAACCTAATCCTAACCCTAACCCTTACACTTACCCTAACCCTGACCCTAACCCTAACACTAACACTAACATTAACCCTAAACGTAACCCTAACCCTTACCCTAACCCTAACCCTAACCTTAACCCTTAACCTTACCCTAACACTAACCTTAAACCTAACACTAAACCTAACACTAACCCTAACCCTAACCCTAACCCTTACCGTAACCCTAAC
Organism: Megascapheus bottae; assembly: GCA_024803745.1. Taxonomy (NCBI): domain Eukaryota; kingdom Metazoa; phylum Chordata; class Mammalia; order Rodentia; family Geomyidae; genus Megascapheus; species Megascapheus bottae. The sequence goes on from JANJXV010000649.1 coordinate 163,452, forward strand.
CCTAACACTAACCCTAACCCTAACCCTTACCCTAACCCTAACCGTAAACCTAACCCTAACCCTAACCCTTACCCTAACACTAAACCTAATCCTAACCTAACACTAATCCTTACCCTAACCCTAACCCTAACCCTAACCCTAACCCTTACCCTTACCCTAACCTTAACCCTAACCTTAATGCTAACCCTAACCCTAACGCTAACGCTAACCCTTACCCTAACCCTAAACCTTACCCTTATCCTTACATTAACCCTAACCCTAACCCTAACCCTTACCCTTTCCCTAAACTTAACCCTAAACCTATCCCTCACCTTAACGCTAACCCTAAAGCTAACCCTAACCCTCACCTAACCCTAACACTAACCCTTACTCTTAATCTAACACTAACCCTAACACATACCCTTACCCTAACCCTAACCCTAACCTTAACCCCAAACCTAAACCTAAACCTAAACCTAATCTTAATCTAACCCTTACCCTCACCATAACCCTAACGCTAACCCTAACATAACCCTAACACTTACCCTTGCCCTAACCCTAAACCTAACCCTAACCCTTACCCTAACCCTAACCCTAACCCTTACCCTAACCCGAACCCTAACCCTAACCCTAACCCTTACACTAACCCCAACCCTAACCCTATCCCTAACCCTAACCCTTACCCTAAACCTAAACCTAACCCTATCCCTTACCTAAACCTAACACTAACCCTTATTCTTACCCTAACCCTAACATTACCTCTAACCCTAACCCTAACCCTAATCCTAACATTTACCCTAACCCTAACCCTAACCCTTACCCTAAACCTAACCCTAACCATAAACTTAACCCTAACCCTTACCCTTACCCAAACCCTAATCCTAAACCTAACCCTTACTCTTACCATAACCCTAAACCCAAACCTAACCCTAACCCTAACCCTAACCCTAACCCTTACCCTAACCCTAAACCTTAACCTTACACTAACCATAAACCTAACCCTAACCCTAATACTAACCCCTAACCCTCACCCTAACCCTAACCCTTACCCTTAACCTAACCCTAACCCTAACCCTAACCTTAACACTAAACCTAACGCTAACCCTAACCCTAACCCTTACCATAAACCTAAACCTAACTCTAAACCTAAACCCAAACCTAACCCTTACCTTTACCCTAACCCTAACACTAACCCTAACCTTAACACTAACCCTAACCCTAACCCTAACCCTTAGCTTACCCTAAACTTAACCCAAAACCTAACCCTTACACTTACCCTTACTTAATCCTAAACCTAACCCTTACCCTTACCTTAACCCTAACCCTAACCCTAACCACTAACCCTAACGCTAACCCTAACCGTAACTCTAACCCTTAGTCTTACCCTAACCCTAACCCTAACCCTAACCCTTACCCTAACCCTAACCCTAACACTAAAACTTACCCTTACCCTAACTCTAACCCTAAATCTAACCCTAAACTTTATCCTAACCCTAACCCTAACCCTAACCCTTAACCTAACGCTAACACTTACCCTAACCCTAACCCTATCTCTAACACTAACCCTTACCCTAACAGCAACCATAACCCTAACCCTTACACTTGCCCTAACCCTAAATCTAACCCTAAACCTAACCCTTACATTACCCTAACCCTAACCCTAACCCAAACCCTAAACCTTACCTTACCCTAAACCTAACCCTAACCCTTACCCTAAACCTAAGCCTAAACCTAAACCTAACCCTCATCCTTACCTTAACCCTAACCCTAAGCCTAACCCTTACCCTTACCCTAAGGTTAACCCTAACCCTTACCATTACCCTATCGCTAACCCTAACCTAACCCTAACCATTACCCTTACCGTAACCCTAACCCTAACCTTAACCCTAACCCTCACCCTAATGTAACCTGAACCCTAACCCTTATCCTTTCCCGAACCCTAACCCTAACCCTAAACATAATCCTAACCATAAACCTAACACTTACCCTTACCCTAACCCTAACCTTTTCCTTAACCCTAAACCTAACCCTAACCTTAACTCTTACCCTTACCCTAACCGTGACCCTAAACCTAACCTTAACCCTAACCCTAACCAAAACCTAACCCTAACCGTAACCCCTAACCCTAATCCTTAACCTAACCTTACCCTTACCCTAACCCTTACCCTAACCCTAACCCTTACCCTTACCCTAACGCTAACCCTAACCTTAATCGCAACCCTAAACCTAACCCTAACCCTAACCTAAACCTTACACTTACCCTAACCCTAACCCTAACCCTAAACCTAACCATAACCCTAACCCTAACCCTAACTGTAACCCTAACCCTTACCCTAACCCTATCCCTAAACCTAACCCTAACCCCTAAACCTAACACTAACCCTAACCCTACCCCCTAACCCTAACCCTAACCCTAACCCTTACCCTTACCCTAACCCTAACCCTAAACCTAACACTAACCCTAACACTAACCCTAACCCTTACCCTAACCCTAACTCCAAACCTAACCCTAATCCTAACCCTAACACAAATCCTTACACTTACACTAACCCTAACCCTAACCCTAAACCTTAGGCTTACCCTAACCCTAACCCTAACCTTAACCCCAACCCTAAATCTAACCCTAACCCTAACCATAACCTTTAACCTAACCCTAACCCTAACCCTAACACTAACACTTAACCTTACCCTAAACCTAACCCTAACCCTAAACCTAACCCTAAACTTTATCCTAACCCTAACCCTGACCCTAACCCTTAACCTAACAATAACACTAATCCTAACCCTAACCCTATCTCTAACCCAAACCCTTACCCTAACACTAACCCTAAACCTAACCCTAACCCTTACACTTACCCTAACCCTAAACCTAACCCTAAACCTAACCCTTACCCTTACCCTAACCCTAACCCTAACCCTAACCCAAACCGTAAACTTTCCCTACCCTAAACCTAACCCTAACCCTTACCCTAAATCTAACCCTAACCCTAAACCTAACCCTTACCCTTACCTTAACCCTAACCCTAAACCAAACCCTTACCCTTACCCTAACGATAACCCTAAACTTAACCCTAACCCTAACCCTAACACATACTCTTACCCTAACCCTAACCCTAACCCTCACCTAACCCTAAACCTAACCCTAAACCTACCCTAACACTAACCCTAACCCCTAAACCTAACCCTAACACTTACACTAACCCTAACCCTAACCCTAACCCTAACCCTAACACTGACCGTAACCCTAAACCTAAACCTAACCCTTATCCTAACCATAACCCTAACCCTAACCTTAACCCTAAACCTAACCCTAACCCTTAACCTAACCCTAACACTAACTCTAACCCCCAACCCTAACATTTACCCTAACCCGAACCTTAACCCCAACACTAAACCTAACCCTAACTCTAACCCTAAACCTTACCCTTACCCTAACCTTAACCTTAAACCTAACCCTAACACTATCGCTTAACCTTACCCTAACCCTAACCCTAATCCTAACCCTAATACTTACCCTTTCCCTAACCCTAACCCTAACCCTAAACTTAAACCTAACCCTAACCCTAACCCTAACCCTTACCCCTGCCCTAACGCTAACCCTAACCTAACCCTAACCATTACCCTTACCGTAACACTAACCCTAACCTTAACCCTAACCCTAACCAAAACCTAACCTTAAACCTAACCCTTATCCTTTCCCTAACCCTAACCCTAACCCTAAACCTAATCCTAACCATAAATCTAACACTTACCCTTACCCTAACCCTAACCCTAACCTTAACCCTAAACCTAACCCTAACCCTAACTCTTACCCTTACCCTAACTCTAACCCTAAACCTAACCCTAACCCAAACCCTATCCCTAACCCAATCCCTTACTTTTACCCTAACCCTTATCGAAACCTAACACTAACCGTAAACCCTAACTGTAACCCTTAACCTAACCCTTACCCTTACCCTAACCCTAACCCTAACCGTACCCTTACCCTTATCCTAACGCTAACCCTAACCCTAATCGCAACCCTAAACCTAACCCTAATCCTAACCTAAACCTTACACTTACCCTAACAC
>JANJXV010000649.1:175000-232500 GCA_024803745.1 Megascapheus bottae
ACCTAATCCTTACCCTTATCGTAATCCTAACCATAATCCTAAAACTTACCCTTACCCTAACCCCAACCCTAACCCTAACCATAACCCTAACTCTTACACTAAACCTAAACCTAACCATATACCTAAACCTAACCCTAACCCTTACCCTAAACCTAACACTAAAACTAACCCTAACCCTTAGCCTTACCCTTACCCTAACCCTAACCCTAACCCGAAACCTTACCCTAACCCTAACCCTAACCCTAACCTAACCCTTACCCTTACCCTAACCCTAACCCTAACCTTAATCCTAACCTTAACCCGAACCCTAAACCTTACCCTTACCCAAACCCTAACCGTAAAATAACCCTACACCTAACCCTATCCGTAACCATATCCCTTACACTCACCATAAACCAAACCCTAAACCTAACCCTAACCGTAAACCTTAACCCTAAACCTAACCCTAACACTTACACTTACAGTAACCCTAACCCTAAACCTAAATCTTACGCTTACCCTAACCCTAACCCTAAACTTAACCCCAACCCTAAATCTAACCCTTACCCTGACCCTAACCCTTACTCTAACCCTAACCCTAACACTAACACTAACACTTACCCTTACACTAACCGTAACCCTAACCCTAACCCTAACAATAACATAACCCTTACCCTTACCCTAACCCTAACCCTAACCTTAAACCCAACCCTAAACCTAACGCTAACCCTAACCCTTACCCTAACACTAACCATAACCCTAACTCTTACACTTACCCTAACCTTAAACCTAACCCTAAACCTAACCCTTCCCTTACCCTAACCCTAATCCTAACCCAAACCCTAAACCTTACCTTACCCAAAACCTAACCCTAACCCTTATCCTAAACCTAAGCCTAACCCTAAACCTAACCCTTACACTTATCTTAAACCTAACCCTAAACCAAACCCTTACCCTTACCCTAACGATAACCCTATCCTTAACCCTAACCCTAACCCTAAAACATACTCTTACCCTAACCCTAACCCTAACCTAACCCTAAACCTAACCCTAAACCTAACCATAACCCTAACCCTAACCCTAACCCCTAAACCTAATCCTAACACTTACACTAAACCTAACCCTAAACCTAACACTAACACTTACACTTACCCTAACCCTAACCCTAAAACTTATCCTAAGCCTAACCCTAACCCTAACCCTTACCCTAACCCTAACACTAACACTAACCCCTAACCCTAACCCTTACCCTAAACCTAACCCTAAACCTAACCCTAACCCCTAAACCTAACACTAACCCTAACCCTAACCCTAACCCCTAACCCTAACCCAAACCCTAACCATTACCCTTATCCTAACCCTAACCCTAATCCTAACACTTACCCTTAGCCTAACCCCAAACCTAACCCTAACCCTAACCCTAACCCTTACCCTAAACCTAAATCTAACCCTATCCCTAACCCTAACCCTTACCCTAACCTAAACCTAACCCTATGCCTAAACCTAACCCTTACCCTTACCCTAACCCTAACCCTAAAACTACCCCTAACCCGTAGCCTTACCCTTACCCTAACCCTAACTCGAACCCTTAACCTAATCCTAAACCTAACCCTAACCATAAACCTAACATAACCCTTACCCTTACCCTAACCCTAACCCTAACCTTAATCCTAACCCTAACCCTAACCCTTACACTTACCCAAACCCTAACCCTAAAATAACCCTAAACCTAACCCTATCCTTAACCATATCCCTTACACTTACCCTAACTCTAACCCTAAACCTAACCCTAACCGTAAACCGTAACCCTAAACCTAACCCTAACCCTTACAGTAACACTAACACTAAACCTAACCCTAAACCTTACGCTTACCCTAACAATTACCCTAACCTTAACCCCAACCCTAAACCTAACCCTAACCCTAACCCTAACCCTTACCCTAAACCTAACCCTAACACTAACACTAACACTTACCCTAAACCTAAACCTAACCCTTACCCTAAACCTAAACCTAACCCTATCCCTAAACCTACCCCTAACCCTTACCCTAACCCTAACCCTAAAACTAACCCTAACCCTTAGCCTTACCCTTACCCTAACCCTAACCCGAACCCTTACCCTAACCCTAAACCTAACCCTAACCCTAACCCTAACATAACCCTTACCCTTACCCTAACCCTAACCATAACCTTAATCCTAACCCTAACCCTAACCCTTCCACTTACACAAACCCTAACCCTAAAATAACCCTAAACCTAACCCTATCCTTAACCATATCCCTTACACTTACCCTAACCCTAACCCTAAACCTAACCCTAACAGTAAACCCTAACCCTAAACCTAACCCTAACCCTTACAGTAACACTAACACTAACCCTAACCCTAAACCTTACGCTTACCCTAACAATTACCCTAAACTTAACCCCAACCCTAACCCTAACCCTTACCCTAACCCTAACCCTTACCCTAAACCTAACCCTAACACTAACACTAACACTTACCCTAACCCTAACCCTAACCCTTACCCTAAACCTAAACCTAACCCTATCCCTAAACCTACCCCTAACCCTTACCCTAACCCTAAACCTAAAACTAACCCTAACCCTTAGCCTTACCCTTACCCTAACCATAACCCTAATCCGAACCCTTACCCTAACTCTAACCCTAACCCTAACCCTAACCGAACCCTTACCCTTACCCTAACCCTAACCCTAACCTTAATCCTAACCCTAACCCTGACCCTAACCCTTACCCTTACCCTAACCCTAACCCTAAAATTATCCCTAACGCTACCCCTATCTCTAACCCTATCCCTTACCCTTACCCTAACCCTAACCCCAAACCTAACCCTAACCGTAACCCCTAACCCTAAACCTAACCCTAAGCCTTACCCTTACCCTATCCCAAACCCTAACCCTAACACTTACCCTTACCCTAACGCTAACCCTAACCCTAACACATAACCTAACACATACCCTTACCCTATCCCTAACCTCAACCCTTACCGTAACCCTAAACCTAACCATAAGCTAACCCTAACCCTAACCCTAACCCTTACCCTAATCCTAACCTTAACCGAACACTAAAACTAACGCTAAGACTACTCCTAACCCTTACCCTTACCCTAACCCTAACACTAAACCTAACCCTAACCCTAACCCTAAACCTTAAAATAACCCTAACCCTAATCCTAAACCTCACCCTTACCCTTACCCTAACCCTAACCCTAAACCTAACCCTAACCCTAACCTTTACCCTAACCCTAACCCTAATCATATCCCTAAACTTTACCCTTATGCTAACCCTAACCCTAACCCTAAACCTAACCTTAAACTTAACCCTAAACCTTACCCTTAACCTAATCCTAACCCTAACCCTAACCCTAAACCTAACCCTAACCCTAATCCAAACCCTTACCCTTACACTAACCCAAACCCTAAACCTAAACCTAACCCTTACCCTTACGCTAACCCAAACCTAACCTTAACCCTGACCATAACCCTAAACCTAACCTTAACACTAACCCTTATACTTTCCCTAACCCTAACCCTAACCCTAACCCTAAACCTAACCCTAACCCTAAACCTAGCCCTTTCCCTTACCCTAAAGCTAACCCGAAACCTAACCTAACCCTTACCTTTACCCTAAACCTAACCCTAACCCCAACCCTAACCGTAACCCTAACCCTAACCCTGACCCTAACTCTTACACTTACACTAAACATAACCCTAAACTTAACCCTAAACCTAACCCAAACTCTAACCTTATCCCTTACCCTTTCCTTAACCCTAACCCTAACCGTAACTTTAACCCCTAACCATAACCCTAACCCTTAACCTTACTCTTACCTCACCCTAAACATAACCCTAACAATAACATAACCCTTACCCTTACCCTAACCCTAACCCTTAACCTAACCCTAACCCTAACCCTAACACTAACACTTACCCTTACCCTAACCCTAAACCTTATCCTAAGCCTAAGCCTAACCCTAACCCTAACACTAACCCTAACCCCTAACCCTAACCCTTACCCTAACCCTAACCCTAACCCTAACCCCTAAACCTAACACTAACCCTAAACCTAACACTAACCCCTAACCCTAACCCAAACCCTAACCCTTACCCTTATCCTAACCCTCAACCCTAATCCTAACACTTACCCTTACCCTAACTCCAACCCTAACCCTATCCCTAACCCTAACGCTTACCGTAAACCTAAACCTAACCCTATCCCTAAACCTAACCCTTACCCTTATCCTAACCCTAACCCTAAAACTAACCCTAACCCTTAGCCTTACCCTTACCCTAACCCTAACCCTAATCGGAACCCTTACCCTAACTCTAACCCTAACCCTAACCCTAACCCTAACCCTAACCGAACCCTTACCCTAACCCTAAACCTAACCCTAACCCTAACCCTAACCTAACCCTTACCCTTACCCTAACCCTAACCCTAAACTTAATCCTAACCCTAACCCTAATCCTTATGCTTACTCAAACCCTAACCCTAAAATAACCCTAAACCTAACCCTATCCTTAACCATATCCCTTACACTTACCCTAACCCAAACCCTAAACCTAACCCTAACCGTAAACCCTAACCCTAAACCTAACCCTAACCCTTACAGTTACACTAACACTAACCCTAACCCTAAACCTTATGCTTACCCTAACCCTTACCCTAACCTTAACCCCAACCCAAAACCTAACCCTAACCCTAACCCTAACCTTTACCCTAACCCTAACCCTAACACTAACACTAAAACTTACACTTACCCTAACCCTAACACTAAACCTAACCCTAAACTTTATCCTAACCCTAACCCTTAACCTAACCCTAACACTAACCCTAACTCTAACCCTATCTCTAACACTAACCCTTACCCTAACACTAACCCTAACCCTAACCCTTACACTTACCCTAACTCTAAACCTAACCCTTAACCTAACCCTTCCCTTACCCTAACCCTAACCCAAACACAAACCCTAAACCTTACCTTACCCTAAACCTAACCCTAAACCTAACCCTAACCCTTACCCTAAATCTAAACCTAACCCTCATCCTTACCTTAACCCTAACCCTAAACCTAACCCTTACCCTTACCCTAACGTTAACCCTAACCCTTACCCTTACCCTATCGCTAACCCTAACCTAACCCTAAACATTACCCTTACCGTAACCCTAACCCTAACCTTAACCCTAACCCTAACCCTAATCTAACCTGAACCCTAACCCTTATCCTTTCCCGAACCCTAACCCTAACCCTAAACATTATCCTAACCATAAACATAACACTTACCCTTACCCTAACCCTAACCCTATCCTTAACCCTAAACCTAACCCTAACCCTAACTCTTACCCTTACCCTAACCCTGACCCTAAACCTAACCCTAACCCTAACCCTAACCGAAACCTATCCCAAACCGTAACCCCTAACCCTAACCCTTAACCTAAACCTTACCCTTACCCTAACCATTACCCTAATCCTAACCCTTACCCTTACCCTAACGCTAACCCTAACCTTAATCGCAACCCTAACCCTAAACCTAAACCTAACCTAAACCTTACACTTACTCTAACCCTAACCCTAACCCTAAACCTAACCATAACCATAACCCTAACCCTAACCCTAACCCTAACCCTTACCCTAACCCTAAACCTAACCCTAACCCCTAAACCTAACACAAACCCTAAACCTAACACCTAACCCTAAACCAAACCCTAACCCTTACCCTTATCCTAACCCTAACCCTAATCCTAACACTTACCCTTACCCTAACCCCAACCCTAACCCTAACCCTAACCCTTACCCTTACCCTAAACCTAAACCTAACCCTATCCCTAAACCTAACCCTTACCCTTACCCTAACCCTCACCCTAAAACTAACCCTAACCCTTAGCCTTACCCTTACCCTAACCCTAACCCTAATCCGAACCCTTACCCTAAATCTAACCCTAACCCTAACCCTAACCCTAACCGAACCCTTACCCTTACCCTAACCCTAACCCTAACCTTAATCCTAACCCTAACCCTAACCCTTACACTTACCCAAACCCTAACCCTAAAATAACCCTAAACCTAACCCTATCCTTAACCATATCCCTTACACTTACCCTAACCCTAACCCTAACCCTAAACCTAACCATAACCATAACCCTAACCCTAACCCTAACCCTAACCCTAACCCTTACCCTAACCCTAACCCTAAAACTAACCCTAACCCCTAAACCTAACACTAACTCTAAACCTAACACCTAACCCTAAACCAAACCCTAACCCTTACCCTTATCCTAACCCTAACCCTAATCCAAACACTTACCCTTACCCTAACCCCAAGCCTATCCCTAACCCTAACCCTTACCCTTACCCTAACCCTAACCCGAACCCTTACCCTAACCCTAAACCTAACCCTAACCCTAACCCTAACATAACCCTTACCCTTACCCTAACCCTAACCCTAACCTTAATCCTAACCCTAACCCTAACCCTTACACTTACCCAAACCCTAACCCTAAAATAACCCTAAACCTAACCCTATCCTTAAACATATCCCTTACACTTCCCCTAACCCTAACCCTAAACCTAACCCTAACTGTAAACCCTAACCCTAAACCTTACCCTAAACCTTACAGTTACACTAACACTAACCCTAACCCCAAACCTTACGCTTACCCTAACACTTACCCTAAACTTAACCCTAACCCTAAACCTAACCCTAACCCTAACCCTAACCCTTACCCTAACCCTAACCCTAACTGTAAACCCTAACCCTAAACCTTACCCTAAACCTTACAGTTACACTAACACTAACCCTAACCCCAAACCTTACGCTTACCCTAACACTTACCCTAAACTTAACCCTAACCCTGAACCTAACCCTAACCCTAACCCTAACCCTTACCCTAACCCTAACCCTAACACTAACCCTAACACTTACCCTAACCCTAACCCTAACCCTAACCCTTACCCTGAACCTAAACCTAACCCTATCCCTAAACCTAACCCTAACCCTTACCCTAACCCTAACCCTAAAACTAACCCTAACCCTTAGCCTTACCCTTACCCTAACCCTAACCCTAATCGGAACCCTTACCCTAACTCTAACCCTAACCCTAACCCTAACCCTAACCCTAACCGAACCCTTACCCTTACCCTAACCCTAACCCTAACTTTAATCTTAACCCTAACCCTGACCCTAACCCTTACCCTTACCCTAACCCTAACCCTAAAATTAACTCTAACACTACCACTATCACTAACCCTACCCTTACCCTTACCCTAACCCTAACCCCAAACCTAACCCTAACCGTAACCACTAACCCTAAACCTAACCCTAACCCTTACCCTAAACCTAACCCTAACCCTACTCTTACCTTAAACCTAATCCTAACCCTAACCCTTACCCTTACCCTAACCCTAATCCTAACCCTAACCCAAACACAAACCCTAACACATACCCTTACCCTATCCCCAACCCCAACCCTAACCGTAACCCTAAAACTAACGCTAAACCTAACCCTAACCCTAACGCTAACCCTTACCCTAACCCTAACCTAAACCTAACCCTAACCCTAACCCTAACCCTAACCCTTACCTCAATCCTAACCCTAATCCTAAACCTAACCCTTACCCTTACCCTAACCCTAACCCTAATCCTAACCCGAACCCTTACCCTTACCCTTGCCCTAACGCTAACCCTAACCCTAACCCAAACACATACCCTAACACATACCCTTACCCTATCCCCAACCCCAACCCTAACCGTAACCCTAAAACTAACCCTAAACCTAACCCTAACCCTAACCCCAACCCTTACCCTAACCCTAACCTTACCCCAACATTAATCCTAACCCTAACACTAAACCTAACCCTTACCCTTACCCTAACCCTAGCCCTAAACCTAACGGTAACCCTAACCCTAACCCTAACCCTTACCTCAAACCTAACCCTAATCCTAAACCTAACCCTTACCCTTACCCTAACACTAACCCTGACCCTAAAACTAACCCTAACCCTAACCTAAACCCTAACCCTTACGCTTACCCTAAACCTAACTCTAACAGTAACCCTAACCAGGAACCTAACCCTAACCCTTACCCTAACCCTAACCCTAAACCTAACCCTAACACTTAACCTAACCCTAACCCTTAACCTAACCCTAACCCTCACTCTAAACCTAACCCTAACCCTTACCCTAACCCTAACCCTAACTCTACCCTTACCATTACCCTAACCCTAACCCTAAACCTAACCCTTACCCTTACCCTAACCCTAACCCTTAACCTAACCCTAACCGTAACCCTAACCCTTACCCTTAACCTAACCGTAACCCTAACCCTAAACCTAACCCTATCCCTAAACTTAACCGTAATGTTTACACTTACCCTAACCCTAACCCTAACCCTAAACCTAACCCTAACCCTAACCCTAACCCTTACCCTTACCCTAACGCTAACCCTAACCTTAACCCTAACACATAACCTAACACATACCCTTAGCCTATCCCTAACCTCAACATTTCCCATAACCCTAAACCTAACACTAAACCTAACCTTAACCCAACACTAAACCTAACGCTAAGACTACCCCAACCCTTACCCTTACCCTAAACCTAACACTAAACCTAACCCTAACCCTAACCCTTACAATAACCCTAACCCTAATCCTAAACCTCTCCCTTACTCTTACCCTAAACCTAACCCTAAACCTAAACCTAACCCTCACCCTAACCCTTACACTAACCCTAACCCTAATCCTATCCCTATCCCTTACCCTTACCCTAACCCTAAACATAACCCTAAACCTTACCCTTAACCTAACCCTAACCCTAAACCTAACCCTACCCCTAAACCTAACCCTAACCCTAATCCAAACCCTTACCCTTACACTAACCCAAAACCTAACCCTAAACATAACCCTTACACTTACGCTAACCCAAACCTAACCGTAACCCTGATCATAACACTAAACCTAACCATAACCCTAACCCTTATCCTTTCCCTAACCCAAACCCTAACTCTAACCCTAAACCTAACCCTAACCCTAAACCTAACCATTGCCCTTACCCTAAAGCTAACCCGAAACCTAACCTAACCCTTACCCTTACCCCAAACCTAACCCTAACCCTAAACCTACCCCTAACCCTAACCCTTACCCTAACCCTAACCCTAACCCTAACCTAACCCTTACCCTTACCCTAACCCCAACCCTAAACTTAACCCTAACCCTATCACTAACCTTATCCCTTACCCTTACAATAACCCTAACCCTAACCCTATCCCTATCCCTAAACCTTACCCTTACCCTAACCCTAACCCTAACAATAACCCTAACCCTTACCCTTACACTAACCCTAACCCTAACCTTAACCCCAATCCTAAACCTAACGCTAACCCTAACCCTAACCCTTACCCTAACCCTAACCCTAACCCTAAAACTAACACTTACACTTTCCCTAACCCTAACACTAACCCTAAAACTTATCCTAATCCTAAGCCCTTAACCTAACCCCTGACCCTAAACCTAACCCTAACCCTAACCCTTACCCTTACCCTAACCCTAACCCTAACCCAAACACATACCATAACACATACCCTTACCCGATACCCAACCCCAACCCTAACCATAACCCTAAAACTAAAGCTAAACCTAACCCTAACCCTAACCCTAACCCTTACCCTAACCCTAACCTAAACCTAACCCTAACCCTAACCCTAACCCTTACCTCAATCCTAACCCTAATCCTAAACCTAACCCTTACCCTTACCCTAACCCTAACCCTAATACTAACCCGAACCCTTACCCTTACCCTTGCCCTAACGCTAACCCTAATCATAACCCAAACACATACCCTAACACATACCCTTACCCTATCCCCAAACCCAACCCTAACCGTAACCCTACAACTAACCCTAAACCTATCCCTAACCCTAACCCCAACCCTTACCCTAACCCTAACCTTAACCCCAACACTAATTCTAACCCTAACACTAACCCTAACCTTTACCCTTACCCTAACCCTAACCCTAAACCTAACGCTAACCGTAACCCTAACCGTAACCATTACCTCAAACCTAACACTAATCCTAAACCTAACCCTTACCCTTATCCTAACACTAACACTGACCCTAAAACTAACACTAACCCAAACCCTAACCCTAACCCTAACTCTTACACTTACCCTAACCCTAACCCTAACAGTAACCCTAACCGGAAACCTAACCCTAACCCTAACCCTACCCTTACCCTAACCCTAACCCTAAACCTAACCCTAAACCTAAACCTAATCCTTAACCGAACCCTAACCCTAATCCTATCCCTAACCCTTACCTCACCCTAACCCTAACCCTAACCCTAAAACTAACGCTAACCCTAAACTTAACCCTAAACCTTACCCTTAACCTAACCCTAACCCTAACCCTAACCCTAAACCTAACCCTAACCCTAATCCAAAACCTTACCATTACACTAACCCAAACCCTAAACCTAAACCTAACCCTTACCCTTACGCTAACCCAAACCTAACCGTAACCCTGATCATTACCCTAAACCTAACCTTAACCCTAACCCTTATCCTTGCCCTAACCCTAACCCTAAACGTAACCCTAAACCTAAACCTAACCCTTACCGTTACCCTAACCGTAACCCTAACCCTAAACCTAACCCTAACCCTAAACTTAACCCTAAACTTTACCCGTACCCAAACCCTAACCCTAACCCTAAATCTAACCCTAACCCTAATCCTAACCCTTACCCTTACCCTAACCCTAACCTTTAACCTAACCCTAACACTAACCCTAACACCTAACCCTAACCCTAACCCTTACCCTAACACTAACCCTAACCCTAACCCCTAACCCTAACACTAACACTAACAATAACATTAATCCTAACCCCTAACACTAACCCTAACCCTGACCCTTACCCTTATCCTAAACCTAACCCTAATCCTAACACTTATCCTTACCCTAATCCCAACCCTAACCCTAAACCTAACCCTTACCCTAACCCTAACCCTAAGCCTCAACCTAACCCTTACCCTTACCCTAACCCTAACCCTAAACCTAACCCTAACCCTTAGCCTTACCCTTACACTAACCCTAAACCTAACCCGAACCCTTACCCTAACCCTAACCCTAACCTTAACCCTAACCTAACCCTTACCCTAACCCTAACCCTAAACTTAATCCTAACCCTAACCCTAACCCTTACCCTTACCCAAACCCTAACCCTAAAATAACCCTAAACCTAACCCTATCCCTAACCATATCCCTTACCCTTACCCTAACCCTAACCCTAAACCTAACCCTAACCATAACCCCTAACCCTAAACCTTACCATAACCCTTACCCTTATCCTAACCCTAACCTAAGCCTAAACCTTACGCTTACCCTAACCCTAACTGTAACCTTAACCCCATCCCTTAATCTAACGCTCACCGTAACCCTAACCCTTACCCTAACCCAAACCCTAACCATAACACTAACACTTACCCTTACCCTAACCCTAACCCTAAACCTAACCCTAACCTTTATCCTAACCCTAACCCTAACCCTTAACCTAACCGTAACACTAACCCTAACCCTAACCCTATCTCTAACCCTATCCCTTACCCTTACATTATCCCTAACCATAAACCTAACCCTAACCGTTACCCCTAACCCTAACCCTAACCCTTACACTTACCCTAAACCTAACCCTAACCCTAACCCTAACCCTTACCCTAACACTAAACCTAACCCTTAACCTAACCCTTACCCTTACCCTATCCCTAACCCTAACCCGAACCCTTACCCTAACCCTAACCCTAACCCTCAACCTAACCCTAAACCTAACCCTAACCCTAACCCTTACCCATACCCTAACCCTAACCCTAACCCAAACCCTAAACCTTATCTTATCCTAAACCTAACCCCAACACTTACCCAAAACCTAATCCTAACCCTAACCCTAACCCTTACCCTTACCTTAACCCTAACCCTAAACCAAACCCTTACTCTTACCAAAACGATAACCCTAACCTTAACCGTAACACTAACCCTAACACATACTCTTACTCTAACCCTAATCCTAACCCTAACCTACCCTAAACCTAACTCTAAACCTAACCCTAAACCTAACCCTAACCCTAACCCTTACCCTAACCCTAACCCTAACCTAACCCTTACCCTTACCCTAACCCTAACCCTAAACTTAACTCTAACCTTATCACTAACCTTATCCCTTTCCCTTACAAAAACCCTAACCCTATCCCTATCCCTAAACCTTATCCTTACCCTAACCCTAACCCTAACCCTAACAATAACCCTAACCCTTACCCTTACACTAACCCTAACCCTAACCTTAACCCCAATCCTAAACCTAACGCTAACCCTAACCCTAACCCTTACCCTAACCCTAACCCTAACCCTAAAACTAACACTTACCCTTTCCCTAAACCTAACACTAACCCTAAAACTTATCCTAAGCCTAAGCCCTTAACCTAACCCCTAACCCTAACCCTTACCCTAACCCTAACCCTAACCCTAACCCTAACCCTTACCCTTACCCTAACTCTAACCCTAACCCAAACACATACCCTAACACATACCCTTACCCGATACCCAACCCCAACCCTAACCATAACCCTAAAACTAAAGCTAAACCTAACCCTAACCCTAACCCTAACCCTTACCCTAACCCTAACCTAAACCTAACCCTAACCCTAACCCTAACCCTAACCCTTACCTCAATCCTAACCCTAATCCTAAACCTAACCCTTACCCTTACCTTAACCCTAACCCTAATCCTAACCCGAACCCTTACCCTTACCCTAGCACTAACGCTAACCCTAACCCTAACCCAAACACATACCCTAACACATACCCTTACCCTATCCCCAAACCCAACCCTAACCCTAACCCTACAACTAACCCTAAACCTAACCCTAACCCTAACCCCAACTCTTACCCTAACCCTAAATTTAACCCCAACACTAATTCTAACCCTAACACTAACCCTAACACTTACCCTTACCCTAACTCTAACCCTAAACCTAACCCTAACCCTAACCCTAACCCTAAACCTAACCCTAACCCTAATCCAAAACCTTACCATAACACTAAACCAAACCCTAAACCTAAACCTAACCCTTACCCTTACGCTAACCCAAACCTAACCGTAACCCTGATCATTACCCTAAACCTAACCTTAACCCTAACCCTTATCCTTTCCCTAACCCTAACCCTAAACGTAACCCTAACCCTAAACCTAACCCTTACCGTTACCCTAACCGTAACCTTAACCCTAAGCCTAACCCTAACCCTAACCCTAAGCTTAACCCTAAACTTTACCCTTACCCAAACCCTAACCCTAACCCTAAACCTAACCCTAACCCTAATCCTAACCCTTACCATTAGCCTAACCCTAACCCTTAACCTAACCCTAACACTAACCCTAACACCTAACCCTAACCCTAACCCTTACCCTAACACTAACCCTAACCCTAACCCCTAACCCTAACACTAACCCTAACAATAACATTAATCCTAACCCCTAACACTAACCCTAACCCTGACCCTTACCCTTATCCTAACCCTAACCCTAATCCTAACACTTATCCTTACCCTAACCCCAACCCTAACCCTAAACCTAACCCTTACCCTAACTCTAACCCTAAGCCTCAACCTAACCCTTACCCTTACCCTAACCCTAACCCTAACCCTAACCCTTAGCCTTACCCTTACACTAACCCTAAACGTAACCCGAACCCTTACCCTAACCCTAACCCTAACCTTAACCCTAACCTAACCCTTACCCTTACCCTAACCCTAAGCCTAATCTTAATCCTAACCCTAACCCTAACCCTTACCCTTACCCAAACCCTAACCCTAAAATAACACTAAACCTAACCCTATCCCTAACGATATCCCTTACCCTTACCCTAACCCTAACCCTAAACCTAACCCTAACCATAACCCCTAACCCTAAAACTTACCCTAACCCTTACCCTTATCCTAACCCTAACCCTTACCCTAAACCTTACGCTTACCCTAACCCTAACCGTAACCTTAACCCCATCCCTAAATCTAACGCTAACCCTAACCCTAACCCTTACCCTAACCCTAACCCTAACCCTAACACTAACACTTACCCTTACCCTAACCCGAACCCTAAACCTAACCCTAACCTTTATCCTAACCCTAAACCTAACCCTAACCCTTAACCTAACCGTAACTCTAACCGTAACCCTAACCCTATCTCTAACCCTGTCCCTTACCCTTACACTATCCCTAACCATAAACCTAACCCTAACCGTTACCATTAACCCTAACCCTAACCCTTACACTTACCCTAAACCTAACCCTAACCCTAACCCTAACCCTAACCCTTACCCTAACACTAACCCTAACCCTAAACCTAACCCTTACCCTTACCCTAACCCTAACCCTAAACCAAACCCTTACTCTTACCCTAACGATAACCCTAACCTTAACCCTAACCCTAATCCTAACACATACTCTTACTCTAACCCTAATCCTAACCCTAACCTACCCTAAACCTAACTCTAAACCTAACCCCAACCCTAATCCTAACCCTAGCACATACACTAAACCTAACCCTAACCATAACCCTAACTCTTACCGTAACCGTAACCCTAAACCTAACCCTTATCCTAACCATAACCCTAACCCTAAACCTAACCCTAAACCTAACCCTAACCCTTACCTCAACCCTAACCCTAACCCTAACCTAACCCTAACCATTCCCTTACCCTAACCCTAACCCTAACCTTAACCCTAATCCTAACCATAAACCTAACCTTAACCCTAACCCTTATCCTTTCCTTAACCCTAACCCTAACCCTAACCCTAACCCTTACCCTTACCCTAACCCTAACCCTAAACCTAACCCTAACCCTAACCCTAAACCTAACCCTAACCCTAACCCTTAACCTTCCCTAACCCTAACCCTAATCCTAACCCTAATACTTACCGTTACCCTAACCCTAACCCTAACCCTAACCCTAACCCTAAACCTAACCCTAACCCTAACCCTAACTCTTACCTTTACCCTAACCCTAACCCTAACCTAACCTTAACCATTACCCTTACCCTAACCCTAACCCTAACCTTAACCCTAATCCTAACCATAAACCTAACCTTAACCCTAACCCTTATCCTTTCCTTAACCGTAACCCTAACCCTAAACCTAATCCTAACCATAAACCTAACCCTTACCTTTACCCGAAAACTAACCTTAACCGTAACCCTAACCCTAAGCCTAACCCTTACTCGTATCCTATCCCTAACCCTAAACCTAACCCTAACCCTAACCCTATCCCTAACCCAATCCCTTACTCTTAGCTTAACCCTAACCCGAAACCTAACCCTAACCGTAACCCCTAACCTAAGCCTTAACCTAACCCTTACCCTTACCCTAACCCTAACCCATACCCTTACCCTAACGCTAACCCTAACCTTAATCGCAACCCTAAACCTAGCCCTAACCCTAACCTAACCCTTACACTTACCCTAACCCTAACCCTAAACCTAATCCTAACCATAAACCTAGCCCTTACCCTTACCTTAACCCTAACCCTAACCTTAACCCTAAACCTGAACCTAACCCTAACTCTTACTCTTACCGTACCCCAACCCTAAACCTAACCCTAACCCTAACCCTAACCCCATCCCTAACCCAATCCCTTACTCTTAGCCTAACCCTAACCTGAAACCTAACCCTAACAGTAACCCCTAACCTAAACCTTAACCTAAACCTTACCCTTACCCTTACCCTAATCCTAACCCTAACCCTTACCCTTACCCTAATGCTAACCCTAAACTTAATCGCAACCCTAAATCTAACCCTATGCTTAACCTAACCCTTACACTTACCCTAACCCTAACCCTAACCCTAATCCTAACCCTAACCCTTACCCTTACCGTAACCCTAACTCTAACCCTAAACCTAACCCTAACACTAAACTTAACCCTAACCCTCACACTTACGCTAACCCTAACCCTAAGCCTATCCCTAGACCTAACCCGAACCCTAACCCTAACCCTTACCTTACCCTAACCCTAACCCTAAACCTAACCCTAAACCATACACTTACCCTAACCCTAACCCTAACCTTAACCCTGACTGTAACCCTAAACCTAACCTTAAACCTAACCCTTATCCTTTTCCTAACCCTAAACCTAAACCTAAAGCTTAACCTAACAGTAATCCTAAAACTAACCCTTACCCTTACCCTAGCCCTAACACTAAACCTAACCCTAAACCTTACCTTTACCCTAAACCTAACCCTAAGCCTAACCTTAATCCTAACCCTTACCTTACCCTAACCCTAACCCTAACCCTAAACCTAACCCTAACTCTAACCCTAACCCTTAACCTAACCCTACCATAACCCTAACCTAACCCTTACCCTCACCCTAACAGTAACCCCAACTTTAACCCTAACCCTAACCCTTACCCTTATCCTAAGACTAACCCTAACACTAACACCCTTACCCTAACCCCTACCCTAACCTACCCCTACCCCTTACCCTAACCCTAAACCTAACTCTAACCTTTACCCTTACCCTAACCCTAAATCTAACCCTAACACTGAACTTAACACTAATCCTTACCATTACCCTAACCCTAACACTAACCCTAACCCTAAACCTTACCTCAAACCTAATCCTAACCCTAACCCCAAACTTAACCCTAACCCAAACACACACCCTAACACATACCCTTAGCTTATCCCCAACCCCAACCCTAACTGTAACCCTAAAAGTAACCCTAAACCTAACCCTAACCCTAACCCTAACCCTTACCCTAACGCTAACCTTAACCCCAACACTAATCCTAACCCTAACACTAACCCTAACCCTTACACTAACCCTAAACCTAACCCGAACCCTTACCCTAACCCTAACCCTAACCTTAACCCTAACCTAACCCTTACCCTTACCCTAACCCTAAGCCTAATCTTAATCCTAACCCTAACCCTAACCCTTACCCTTACCCAAACCCTAACCCTAAAATAACACTAAACCTAACCCTATCCCTAACGATATCCCTTACCCTTACCCTAACCCTAACCCTAAACCTAACCCTAACCATAACCCCTAACCCTAAAACTTACCCTAACCCTTACCCTTATCCTAACCCTAACCCTTACCCTAAACCTTACGCTTACCCTAACCCTAACCGTAACCTTAACCCCATCCCTAAATCTAACGCTAACCCTAACCCTAACCCTTACCCTAACCCTAACCCTAACCCTAACACTAACACTTACCCTTACCCTAACCCGAACCCTAAACCTAACCCTAACCTTTATCCTAACCCTAAACCTAACCCTAACCCTTAACCTAACCGTAACTCTAACCGTAACCCTAACCCTATCTCTAACCCTGTCCCTTACCCTTACACTATCCCTAACCATAAACCTAACCCTAACCGTTACCATTAACCCTAACCCTAACCCTTACACTTACCCTAAACCTAACCCTAACCCTAACCCTAACCCTAACCCTTACCCTAACACTAACCCTAACCCTAAACCTAACCCTTACCCTTACCCTAACCCTAACCCTAAACCAAACCCTTACTCTTACCCTAACGATAACCCTAACCTTAACCCTAACCCTAATCCTAACACATACTCTTACTCTAACCCTAATCCTAACCCTAACCTACCCTAAACCTAACTCTAAACCTAACCCCAACCCTAATCCTAACCCTAGCACATACACTAAACCTAACCCTAACCATAACCCTAACTCTTACCGTAACCGTAACCCTAAACCTAACCCTTATCCTAACCATAACCCTAACCCTAAACCTAACCCTAAACCTAACCCTAACCCTTACCTCAACCCTAACCCTAACCCTAACCTAACCCTAACCATTCCCTTACCCTAACCCTAACCCTAACCTTAACCCTAATCCTAACCATAAACCTAACCTTAACCCTAACCCTTATCCTTTCCTTAACCCTAACCCTAACCCTAACCCTAACCCTTACCCTTACCCTAACCCTAACCCTAAACCTAACCCTAACCCTAACCCTAAACCTAACCCTAACCCTAACCCTTAACCTTCCCTAACCCTAACCCTAATCCTAACCCTAATACTTACCGTTACCCTAACCCTAACCCTAACCCTAACCCTAACCCTAAACCTAACCCTAACCCTAACCCTAACTCTTACCTTTACCCTAACCCTAACCCTAACCTAACCTTAACCATTACCCTTACCCTAACCCTAACCCTAACCTTAACCCTAATCCTAACCATAAACCTAACCTTAACCCTAACCCTTATCCTTTCCTTAACCGTAACCCTAACCCTAAACCTAATCCTAACCATAAACCTAACCCTTACCTTTACCCGAAAACTAACCTTAACCGTAACCCTAACCCTAAGCCTAACCCTTACTCGTATCCTATCCCTAACCCTAAACCTAACCCTAACCCTAACCCTATCCCTAACCCAATCCCTTACTCTTAGCTTAACCCTAACCCGAAACCTAACCCTAACCGTAACCCCTAACCTAAGCCTTAACCTAACCCTTACCCTTACCCTAACCCTAACCCATACCCTTACCCTAACGCTAACCCTAACCTTAATCGCAACCCTAAACCTAGCCCTAACCCTAACCTAACCCTTACACTTACCCTAACCCTAACCCTAAACCTAATCCTAACCATAAACCTAGCCCTTACCCTTACCTTAACCCTAACCCTAACCTTAACCCTAAACCTGAACCTAACCCTAACTCTTACTCTTACCGTACCCCAACCCTAAACCTAACCCTAACCCTAACCCTAACCCCATCCCTAACCCAATCCCTTACTCTTAGCCTAACCCTAACCTGAAACCTAACCCTAACAGTAACCCCTAACCTAAACCTTAACCTAAACCTTACCCTTACCCTTACCCTAATCCTAACCCTAACCCTTACCCTTACCCTAATGCTAACCCTAAACTTAATCGCAACCCTAAATCTAACCCTATGCTTAACCTAACCCTTACACTTACCCTAACCCTAACCCTAACCCTAATCCTAACCCTAACCCTTACCCTTACCGTAACCCTAACTCTAACCCTAAACCTAACCCTAACACTAAACTTAACCCTAACCCTCACACTTACGCTAACCCTAACCCTAAGCCTATCCCTAGACCTAACCCGAACCCTAACCCTAACCCTTACCTTACCCTAACCCTAACCCTAAACCTAACCCTAAACCATACACTTACCCTAACCCTAACCCTAACCTTAACCCTGACTGTAACCCTAAACCTAACCTTAAACCTAACCCTTATCCTTTTCCTAACCCTAAACCTAAACCTAAAGCTTAACCTAACAGTAATCCTAAAACTAACCCTTACCCTTACCCTAGCCCTAACACTAAACCTAACCCTAAACCTTACCTTTACCCTAAACCTAACCCTAAGCCTAACCTTAATCCTAACCCTTACCTTACCCTAACCCTAACCCTAACCCTAAACCTAACCCTAACTCTAACCCTAACCCTTAACCTAACCCTACCATAACCCTAACCTAACCCTTACCCTCACCCTAACAGTAACCCCAACTTTAACCCTAACCCTAACCCTTACCCTTATCCTAAGACTAACCCTAACACTAACACCCTTACCCTAACCCCTACCCTAACCTACCCCTACCCCTTACCCTAACCCTAAACCTAACTCTAACCTTTACCCTTACCCTAACCCTAAATCTAACCCTAACACTGAACTTAACACTAATCCTTACCATTACCCTAACCCTAACACTAACCCTAACCCTAAACCTTACCTCAAACCTAATCCTAACCCTAACCCCAAACTTAACCCTAACCCAAACACACACCCTAACACATACCCTTAGCTTATCCCCAACCCCAACCCTAACTGTAACCCTAAAAGTAACCCTAAACCTAACCCTAACCCTAACCCTAACCCTTACCCTAACGCTAACCTTAACCCCAACACTAATCCTAACCCTAACACTAACCCTAACCCTTACACTAACCCTAAACCTAACCCGAACCCTTACCCTAACCCTAACCCTAACCTTAACCCTAACCTAACCCTTACCCTTACCCTAACCCTAAGCCTAATCTTAATCCTAACCCTAACCCTAACCCTTACCCTTACCCAAACCCTAACCCTAAAATAACACTAAACCTAACCCTATCCCTAACGATATCCCTTACCCTTACCCTAACCCTAACCCTAAACCTAACCCTAACCATAACCCCTAACCCTAAAACTTACCCTAACCCTTACCCTTATCCTAACCCTAACCCTTACCCTAAACCTTACGCTTACCCTAACCCTAACCGTAACCTTAACCCCATCCCTAAATCTAACGCTAACCCTAACCCTAACCCTTACCCTAACCCTAACCCTAACCCTAACACTAACACTTACCCTTACCCTAACCCGAACCCTAAACCTAACCCTAACCTTTATCCTAACCCTAAACCTAACCCTAACCCTTAACCTAACCGTAACTCTAACCGTAACCCTAACCCTATCTCTAACCCTGTCCCTTACCCTTACACTATCCCTAACCATAAACCTAACCCTAACCGTTACCATTAACCCTAACCCTAACCCTTACACTTACCCGAAACCTAACCCTAACCCTAACCCTAACCCTAACCCTTACCCTAACACTAACCCTAACCCTAAACCTAACCCTTACCCTTACCCTAACCCTAACCCTAAACCAAACCCTTACTCTTACCCTAACGATAACCCTAACCTTAACCCTAACCCTAATCCTAACACATACTCTTACTCTAACCCTAATCCTAACCCTAACCTACCCTAAACCTAACTCTAAACCTAACCCCAACCCTAATCCTAACCCTAGCACATACACTAAACCTAACCCTAACCATAACCCTAACTCTTACCGTAACCGTAACCCTAAACCTAACCCTTATCCTAACCATAACCCTAACCCTAAACCTAACCCTAAACCTAACCCTAACCCTTACCTCAACCCTAACCCTAACCCTAACCTAACCCTAACCATTCCCTTACCCTAACCCTAACCCTAACCTTAACCCTAATCCTAACCATAAACCTAACCTTAACCCTAACCCTTATCCTTTCCTTAACCCTAACCCTAACCCTAACCCTAACCCTTACCCTTACCCTAACCCTAACCCTAAACCTAACCCTAACCCTAACCCTAAACCTAACCCTAACCCTAACCCTTAACCTTCCCTAACCCTAACCCTAATCCTAACCCTAATACTTACCGTTACCCTAACCCTAACCCTAACCCTAACCCTAACCCTAAACCTAACCCTAACCCTAACCCTAACTCTTACCTTTACCCTAACCCTAACCCTAACCTAACCTTAACCATTACCCTTACCCTAACCCTAACCCTAACCTTAACCCTAATCCTAACCATAAACCTAACCTTAACCCTAACCCTTATCCTTTCCTTAACCGTAACCCTAACCCTAACCCTAAACCTAATCCTAACCATAAACCTAACCCTTACCTTTACCCGAAAACTAACCTTAACCGTAACCCTAACCCTTAGCCTAACCCTTACTCGTATCCTATCCCTAACCCTAAACCTAACCCTAACCCTAACCCTATCCCTAACCCAATCCCTTACTCTTAGCTTAACCCTAACCCGAAACCTAACCCTAACCGTAACCCCTAACCTAAGCCTTAACCTAACCCTTACCCTTACCCTAACCCTAACCCATACCCTTACCCTAACGCTAACCCTAACCTTAATCGCAACCCTAAACCTAGCCCTAACCCTAACCTAACCCTTACACTTACCCTAACCCTAACCCTAAACCTAATCCTAACCATAAACCTAGCCCTTACCCTTACCTTAACCCTAACCCTAACCTTAACCCTAAGCCTGAACCTAACCCTAACTCTTACTCTTACCGTACCCCAACCCTAAACCTAACCCTAACCCTAACCCTAACCCCATCCCTAACCCAATCCCTTACTCTTAGCCTAACCCTAACCTGAAACCTAACCCTAACAGTAACCCCTAACCTAAACCTTAACCTAAACCTTACCCTTACCCTTACCCTAATCCTAACCCTAACCCTTACCCTTACCCTAATGCTAACCCTAAACTTAATCGCAACCCTAAATCTAACCCTATGCTTAACCTAACCCTTACACTTACCCTAACCCTAACCCTAACCCTAATCCTAACCCTAACCCTTACCCTTACCGTAACCCTAACTCTAACCCTAAACCTAACCCTAACACTAAACTTAACCCTAACCCTCACACTTACGCTAACCCTAACCCTAAGCCTATCCCTAGACCTAACCCGAACCCTAACCCTAACCCTTACCTTACCCTAACCCTAACCCTAAACCTAACCCTAAACCATACACTTACCCTAACCCTAACCCTAACCTTAACCCTGACTGTAACCCTAAACCTAACCTTAAACCTAACCCTTATCCTTTTCCTAACCCTAAACCTAAACCTAAAGCTTAACCTAACAGTAATCCTAAAACTAACCCTTACCCTTACCCTAGCCCTAACACTAAACCTAACCCTAAACCTTACCTTTACCCTAAACCTAACCCTAAGCCTAACCTTAATCCTAACCCTTACCTTACCCTAACCCTAACCCTAACCCTAAACCTAACCCTAACTCTAACCCTAACCCTTAACCTAACCCTACCATAACCCTAACCTAACCCTTACCCTCACCCTAACAGTAACCCCAACTTTAACCCTAACCCTAACCCTTACCCTTATCCTAAGACTAACCCTAACACTAACACCCTTACCCTAACCCCTACCCTAACCTACCCCTACCCCTTACCCTAACCCTAAACCTAACTCTAACCTTTACCCTTACCCTAACCCTAAATCTAACCCTAACACTGAACTTAACACTAATCCTTACCATTACCCTAACCCTAACACTAACCCTAACCCTAAACCTTACCTCAAACCTAATCCTAACCCTAACCCCAAACTTAACCCTAACCCAAACACACACCCTAACACATACCCTTAGCTTATCCCCAACCCCAACCCTAACTGTAACCCTAAAAGTAACCCTAAACCTAACCCTAACCCTAACCCTAACCCTTACCCTAACGCTAACCTTAACCCCAACACTAATCCTAACCCTAACACTAACCCTAACCCTTACCCTTACCCTAACCCTAACCCTAAACCTAACCCTAACCCTAAACCTAACCCTAACCCTTACCTCAACCCTAACCCCAATCCTAAACCTAACCCTTACCCTTACCCTAACCCTAACTCTAATCCTAACCCTAAACCTTACCCTTACACTTACCCTAAGGCTAACCCTAAAACTAACCCAAACACATACCCTAACACATACCCTTACACTCTCCCCAACCCCAACCCTAACCATAACCCTAAAACTAACCCTAAACCTAACCCTAACCCTAACCCTAACCCTAACCCTTACCCTAACCCTAACCTTAACCCCAACACTAATCCTAACCTAACACTAACCCTAACCCTTACCCTTACCCCAATCCTAACCTAAACCTAACGCTAAACCTAACCCTAACCCTAACCCTTACCTCAACCCTAACCCTAATCCTAAACCTAACCTTTACCCTTACCCTAACCCTAACCCTGACCCTAAAACTAACAATAACCCTAACATTAACCCTAACCCTTACCCTTACAATAACCCTAAACATAACAGTAACCCTAACCAGAAACCTAACCCTAACCCTCACCCTTACCCTCACTCTAACCCTAAACCTAACCCTAATCCTAACCCTAACACTTAACCTAACCCTAACCCTAACTCTAACACTAACCCTAACCATTACCCTAACCCTAACCATAACTCTAACCCTTACCCTTGCCCTAACCCTTAACCTAACCCTAAACCTAACCCTTACCCTTACCCTAACCCTAACCCTTACCCTTACCCTAACCGTAACCCTAACCCTAAACCTAACCCTAACGCTAAACTTAACCCTAACCCTTACCCTTACGCTAACCCTAACCTGTAACCTAACCCTAACCCTAATCCTAACCCTTACCCTTACCCTAACCCTAACCCTAAACCTTATCCTAAAACTAACCCTAACCCTTACCCTACCCATAACCCTAACCCTAACCTAACCCTTACCCTTACCCTAAGCCTAACCCTAAACCTTACCCTAAAATTAACCTTAACCCTTACCCTACCCCTAACCCTAACCCTAACCTAACCCTTACCCTTACCCTAACCGTGACCCTAACCTTAACCCTAACCCTAACCCTGACCCTTAACCTTACCCTTACCCTAACCCTAACCCTAAACTTAACCCTAACCCTAACCCTATCACTAAACCCAACCCTTAAGCTTACCCTAACCCTATCCATTAACCTACCCCTAACCGTAACCCCTAATCCAAACCCTAACCCTAAGCCTTTCCCTTACCCTAACCCTAACCCTAACCATTACCCTTACCCTAACCCTAACCCTAAACATAACGCCAAACCTAAACCTAACTCTAACCCTAACCCTAACACTAACACTTACCCTTCCCTAGCCCTAACCCTAACCCTAACCCTTATCCTAAGCCTAACCCTAACCCTAACCGTAACCCTTAACAAAACCATAACACTAACCCTAAGCCCTAACACTAACCCTTACCCTAACCCTAACACTAACCCCTAACCCTAACACTAATCCTAACCCTAACCCAAAACCTAAGCCCTATCCCTAACCCTAAACCTAACCCTTACCCTTATCCTCACCCTAACCCTAACCCTAACACTTACCCTTACCCTAACCCCAACCCTAACCCTAACCCTAACCCTTACCCTTACCCCAATCCTAACCTAAACCTAACGCTAAACCTAACCCTTACCCTAACCCCAACCATACCCCTAACCCTAACCCTTACCCTAACCATAACCCTAACACTAACCCTAACCCTTACTCTTACCCTAATCATAAACCTAACCCTAAACCTAATCCTAAACCTAACCCTTACCCTTACACTAACCGTAACCCTAAACCTAACCCTAAAACTTACCCTTGCCCTAAACGTAACCATATCCCATGCCCTAACCCTAAACCTAACCCTAACCCTAACAATTACCATTACCTTAACCCTAACCCTAACCCTAACCCTTACCCTTACCCTTCCCCTATCGCTAAACCTAAGCCTAACCAAACCCTAACCCTAACAGATACCCTTACCCTAAACGTAACCGTAACCGTAACCCTAAACCTATCCCTAAACCTAAGCCTAATCCTAACCCTAACTCTTACTCTAACCCTAACATTAACCCCAACATTAAACCTAACCTTAACCCTAACCCTAAACTTTACCTTTACCCTAACCCTACCCCTAAACCTAACTCTAACCCTAACCCTAACCCTAACCCCTACCCTACTCCTAACCCTAATCCTAACCCTAAACCTTACCCTTACCCTCACCCTAACCCTAACCCTAACCCTTAGCCTTAGCCTTAACCTAACCCTAACCCTAACCCTAAACAGAACCTTAACCCTAACCCTTACCCTTACCCTAACCCTTACCCTAACCCTAAACCTAACCTTAACCCTAACCCTAAACCTTACCCTAACCCTAACCCCTGAACCCTTACCCTAACCCTAACCCTAACCCTAACCTAACCATTACCCTTACCCTAACCCTAACCCTAAACTTAATCCTAACCCTACCCTTAGCCCTAAGGCTTACCCTCACCCAAACCCTAACTCTAAAATAACCCTAACCCTAACCCTATTTCTAACCATATCCCTTAACCTTACCCTAACACTAACCCTAAACCTAACCCTAACCGTAACCCCTAACCCTAAACCTAACCCTACCCCTTACCCTTACCCTAATAGTAAACCTAACCCTAAACCTTACCCTTACCCTAACGCTAACCCTAAACTTAACCCCAACCCTAAACATATACCTAACCCTAACCCTAACCCTTACACTAACCCTAACCCTAACCCTAACACTAACACTTACCCTTACCCTAACCCTAACCCTAACCCTAACCCTTAACCTAACCCTACCACTAACCATAACCCCTAACCCTAACGCTTACCCTGAACCTAACCCTAACCCTAACCCTAACCCCTATCCCTAACCCCTAAATCTAACCCTAAACCTAACCCTTACCCTAACCCTAACCCTAATACTAACCCCAACCATTACCTTAACCCTAACTCTAACCCCTAAACGTACCAATTACCATAACCCTAACCCTAACTCTTACCCTTAACCTAAACCTAACCCTATCTCTAACCCTAACCCTTACCCTTACCCTTACCCTAACCCAGAACCTAACTCTAACCGTTACACTTACCCTAACCCTAACCCTAACCCTAACCCGGACCCTAACTCTAACCCTTACACTTACCCTAACCCTAACCCTAACCTAACCCTTACACTTACCCTAACCCTAACCCTAACCCTAACCCTAACACTTACCCTTACCCTAACCCAAACCCTAACCCTAACCCTATCACTTACCCTTACCCTAACCCTAAACCTAACCTTAAACCCAACCCTAACCCTAACCCTTACCCTTACCCTAACCTAACCCTAACCCTAATCCTAAACGTTACTCTTACCTTAAACCTAACCCTAACCCTTACCCTTAACCTAACCCTAACCCTAACCCCAACCCTTACCCTAACCCTAACCCTAACACTAACCCCAACCATAACCTTAACCCTAACGCTAACCCCTAACCCTACCACTTACCCTAACCATAACCCTAAACCTTACCCTTAACCTAACCCTAACCCTAACTCTAACCCTAACCCGTACCCTAATCCTTACTCTAACCTGGACCCTAACCCTAACCCTTACACTTACCCTAACCCTAACCCTAAACCTAACCCTAACCCTAACCGTAACCCTTACCCTAACCCTAACCCTAATCCTAACCCTAACCCTTACTCTTACTCTAACCCTAACTCTAACCCTAAACCTAACCCTAAAACTAACCTTAACCATAACCCTCACACTGACGCTAACCCTAACCCTAAGCCTAACCCAAAACCTATCCCTAACCCTAACCCTAACCCTTACCCTTACCCTAACCCTAATCCTAAACCTAACCCTAAACCTAACCTTAACCCTAACCCCTATCCTTTCCCTAACCCTAAACCTAACCCTAACCCTTAACCTGACATTAACCCTAAACCTAACCCTTAATCTTACCCTAGCCCTAACACTAAACCTAACCCTACCCCTTACCCTTACCCTAAGCCTAACCATAACCCTAACCCTAAGCTTAACCCTAACCCTCACCCTTAACCTATCCCTAACCCTAACCCTAACCCTAACCCTAACCCTAACCTAACCCTTACTCTTTTCCTAACAGTAACCCCAACCTTAACGCTAAACCTAACCCTAACCCTAACCCTTACCCTTACCCTAACCCTAAACCTAAGACTAACCCTAACGCTATCCCTAACCCGAAACCTTACCCTTACCATAACCCAAACCCTAACCCTAACCATAACAGTAGAACGTAACCCTAAACCTAACCCTAACCCTTACCCTTACCCTAACGCTAACCCTAAACTTAATGCAAACCCTAACCCTAACCCTAACCCTTATCCTAACCCTAACCCTAACCCTAATCCTTACCATAACCCTAACCCTAACCCTCAACCTAAACCTAACCCTTACCCTTTCCCTAACCCTAACCCTAACTCTAACCCTAAACCTTACCCTTAACCTAACCCTAACCCTAAACCTAACCCTAACCCTAACCCTAATGATAACCTTAACCCTAACCCTAACCCTACCCATACCCTAACCAAAACACTAAACCTTATCCTTACCCTAACCCTAACCCTAACTCTACCCCTAACCCTTACACTTAAACTAACCCTAACCCTAACCCTAACCGTAACCCTAACCCTAACCCTTACCCTTATCCTTACACTAACCCTAACCCTAACCTTATCCCCAACCCTAATCCTAAACCTAACCCTAACCCTAACCCTTACCCTAACGTTAACCCTAACCCTAACACTAACACTTACCCTTACCCTAACCCTAATCCTCACCCTAACCCTTATCCTAACCCTAACGCTAATCCTAACCCTTAAACTAACCCTACAACTAACCCTAAACCCTAACTCTAACCCTTACCCTAACCCTAACCCTAACCCTAACCTTAACCCTAATCCTAACCCTAACCCTAACACTAAACCTTACCCTTACCCTAAATCTAAACCTAACACTAACATAACCCTAACCTTATCCCGAACCCTTAACCTTACACTAACCATAACCATAAAATGAAACGTAACCCTAACCCTAACCTCAACCTTAACCCTAACCCTAACCCAACCCTTCCTCTTATCCTAAACCTAACCCTAAACCTAACCCTAACCCTAACCCTTACCCTTACCCTAACCCTAAACCTAAACCTAACCCTAACCCTTACCCTTACCCTAACCGTAACCCTAACCCTAAACCTAACCCTAACCCTAAACTTAACCCTAACCCTTACCCTTACGCTAACCCTAACCCGTAACCTAACCCTAACCCTAATCCTAACCCTTACACTTACCCTAACCCTAACCCTAAACCTTATCCTAAAACTAACCCTAAACCTTATCCTAAAACTAACCCTAACCCTTACCCTACCCATAACCATAACCCTAACCTAACCCTTACCCTTACCCTAACCCTAACCCTAAACCTTACCCTAAAACTAAACTTAACCCTTACCCTACCCCTAACCCTAACCCTAACCTAACCCTTACCCTTACCCTAACCGTGACCCTAACCTTAACCCTAACCCTAACCCTGACCCTTAACCTTACCCTTACCCTAACCCTAACCCTAAACTTAACCCTAACCCTAACCCTATCACTAAACCCAACCCTTAAACTTACCCTAACCCTATCCATTAACCTACCCCTAACCGTAACCCCTAATCCAAACCCTAACCCTAAGCCTTTCCCTTACCCTAACCCTAAACCTAACCATTACCCTTACCGTAACCCTAACCCTAAACATAACGCCAAAGCTAAACCTAACTCTAACCCTAACCCTACAACTAACACTTACCCTTCCCTAGCCCTAACCCTAACCCTAACCCTTATCCTAAGCCTAACCCTAACCCTAACCGTAACCCTTAACAAAACCATAACACTAACCCTAACCCCTAACACTAACCCTTACCCTAACACTAACACTAACCCCTAACCCTAACACTAATCCTAACCCTAACCCAAAACCTAAGCCCTATCCCTAACCCTAAACCTAACCCTTACCCTTATCCTCACCCTAACCCTAACCCTAACACTTACCCTTACCCTAACCCCAACCCTAACCCTAACCCTAACCCTTACCCTAACCATAACCCTAACACTAACCCTAACCCTTACCCTTACCCTAATCATAAACCTAACCCTAAACCTAATCCTAAACCTAACCCTTACCCTTACACTAACCGTAACCCTAAACCTAACCCTAAAACTTACCATTGCCCTAAACGTAACCACATCCCTTGCCCTAACCCTAAATCTAACCCTAACCCTAACAATTACCATTACCTTAACCCTAACCCTAACGCTAACCCTTACCCTTACCCTTCCCCTATCGCTAAACCTAAGCCTAACCAAACCCTAACCCTAACAGATACCCTTACCCTAACCGTAACCGTAACCGTAACCGTAACCCTAAACCTAACCCTAAACCTAAGCCTAATCGTAACCCTAACTCTTACTCTAACCCTAACATTAACCCCAACATTAAACCTAACCTTATCCCTAACCCTAAACTTTACCCTTACCCTAACCCTACCCCTAAACCTAACTCTAACCCTAACCCTAACCCTAACCCCTACCCTACTCCTAACCCTAATCCTAACCCTAAACCTTACCCTTACCCTCACCCTAACCCTAACCCTAACCCTTAGCCTTAGCCTTACCCTAACCCTAACCCTAACCCTAAACCTAACCTTAACCCTAACCCTTACCCTTACCCTAACCCTAACCCTAACCCTAAACCTAACCTTAACCCTAACCCTAAACCTTACCCTAACCCTAACCCCGAACCTTTACCCTAACCCTAACCCGAACCCTAACCTAACCATTACCCTTACCCTAACCCTAACCCTAAACTTAATCCTAACCCTACCCTTTGCCCTAAGGCTTACCCTCACCCAAACCCTAACTCTAAAATAACCCTAACCCTAACCCTATTTCTAACCATATCCCTTAACCTTACCCTAACACTAACCCTAAACCTAACCCTAACCGTAACCCCTAACCCTAAACCTAACCCTACCCCTTACCCTTACCCTAATAGTAAACCTAACCCTAAACCTTACCCTTACCCTAACGCTAACCCTAAACTTAACCCCAACCCTAAACATATACCTAACCCTAACCCTAACCCTTACACTAACCCTAACCCTAACCCTAACACTAACACTTACCCTTACCCTAACCCTAACCCTAACCCTAACCCTTAACCTAACCCTACCACTAACCATAACCCCTAACCCTAACGCTTACCCTGAACCAAACCCTAACCCTAACCCTAACCCCTATCCCTAACCCCTAAATCTAACCCTAAACCTAACCCTTACCCTAACCCTAACCCTAATACTAACCCCAACCATTACCTTAACCCTAACTCTAACCCCTAACCCTACCAATTACCATAACCCTAACCCTAACCCTTACCCTTAACCTAGCCCTAACCCTAACTCTAACCCTAACCCTTACCCTTACCCTAACCCGGAACCTAACTCTAACCGTTACACTTACCCTAACCCTAACCCTAACCCGGACCCTAACTCTAACCCTTACACTTACCCTAACCCTAACCCTAACCTAACCCTTACACTTACCCTAACCCTAACCCTAACCCTAACCCTAACACTTACCCTTACCCTAACCCAAACCCTAACCCTAACCCTATCACTTACCCTTACCCTAACCCTAAACCTAACCTTAAACCCAACCCTAACCCTAACCCTTACCCTTACCCTAACCTAACCCTAACCCTAATCCTAAACGTTACTCTTACCTTAAACCTAACCCTAACCCTTACCCTAAACCTAACCCTAACCCTTACCCTAACCCTTACCCTTAACTTAACCCTAACGCTAACCCTAACCCTTACACTTCCCCTAACGCTAACCCTAACCCTAACTCTAACCCTAACCCTAACACATACTCCTACCCTAACCCTAACCCTAACCCTAACCGCAACCCTAAAGCTAAACCTAAACCTAACCCTAACCCTAACCCTAAAACTAACCCTAAACCTAACCCTAATCCTAATCCTTACCCTTACCCTAACCCTAACACTAAACCTAACCCTAACCCTAACACTAACAGCTAACCCTAACCCTAACCCTTACCTTTACCCTAACCCTAACCCTAACCCTAACACTTACCCTTAACCTAACCCTAACCCTAACCCCAACCCTTACCCTAACCCTAACCCTAACACTAACCCCAACCATAACCTTAACCCTAACGCTAACCCCTAACCCTACCACTTACCCTAACCATAACCCTAAACCTTACCCTTAACCTAACCCTAACCCTAACTCTAACCCTAACCCTTACCCTAATCCTTACTCTAACCTGGACCCTAACCCCAACCCTTACACTTACCCTAACCCTAACACTAACCTAACCCTTACACTTACCCTAACCCTAACCCTAAACCTAACCCTAACCCTAACCCTAACCCTTACCCTAACCCTAACCCTAATCCTAACCCTAACCCTTACTCTTACTCTAACCCTAACTCTAACCCTAAACCTAACCCTAAAACTAACCTTAACCATAACCCTCACACTTACGCTAACCCTAACCCTAAGCCTAACCCAAAACCTATCCCTAACCCTAACCCTAACCCTAACCCTTACCCTTACCCTAACCCTAATCCTATACCTAACCCTAAACCTAACTTAACCCTAACCCCTATCCTTTCCCTAACCCTAAACCTAACCCTAACCCTTAACCTGACATTAACCCTAAACCTAACCCTTAATCTTACCCTAGCCCTAACACTAAACCTAACCCTACCCCTTACCCTTACCCTAAGCCTAACCATAACCCTAACCCTAAGCTTAACCCTAACCCTTACCCTTAACCTATCCCTAACCCTAACCCTACCCCTAACCCTAACTCTAACCCTAACCTAACCCTTACTCTTTTCCTAACAGTAACCCCAACCTTAACGCTAAACCTAACCCTAACCCTAACCCTTACCCTTACCCTAACCCTAAACCTAACACTAACCCTAACGCTATCCCTAACCCGAAACCTTACCCTTACCATAACCCAAACCCTAACCCTAACCATAACAGTAGAACGTAACCCTAAACCTAACCCTAACCCTTACCCTTACCCTAACCCTAACCCTAACCCTAACCCTTATCCTAACCCTAACCCTAACCCTAATCCTTACCATAACCCTAACCCTAACCCTAAACCTAAACCTAACCCTTACCCTTTCCCTAACCCTAACCCTAACTCTAACCCTAAACCTTACCCTTAACCTAACCCTAACCCTAAACCTAACCCTACCCATACCCTAACCAAAACACTAAACCTTATCCTTACCCTAACCCTAACCCTAACTCTAACCCTAAACCTTACCCTTAACCTAACCCTAACCCTACCCCTAACCGTAACCCTAACCCTAACCCTTACCCTTTTCCTTACACTAACCCTAACCCTAACCTTATCCCCAACCCTAATCCTAAACCTAACCCTAACCCTAACCCTTACCCTAACGTTAACCCTAACCCTAACACTAACACTTACCCTTACCCTAACCCTAATCCTCACCCTAACCCTTATCCTAACCCTAACGCTAATCCTAACCCTTAAACTAACCCTACAACTAACCCTAAACCCTAACTCTAACCCTTACCCTAACCCTAACCCTAACCCTAACCTTAACCCTAATCCTAACCCTAACCCTAACCCTAACCCTAAACCTTACCCTTACCCTAAATCTAAACCTGAAACTAACATAACCCTAACCTTATCCCAAACCCTTAACCTTACACTAACCATAACCATAAAATGAAACGTAACCCTAACCCTAACCTCAACCTTAACCCTAACCCTAACCAAAGCCTTCCTCTTACCCTAAACCTAACCCTAAACCTTACCCTTACCCTAACCCTAACCCTAACCCTAACCGTAACACTTACCCTTACCCTAAACCTAACCCTAAACCTAACCCAAACCATAACACTAACCCTAACACCTAACCCTAACCCTAACCCTAAAACTAACCCTAACCCTAACACTTACCCTTAACCTAACCCTACCCTAACCCTAAACCTAACCCTTACCCTTTCCCTAACCCTAACCCTAACTCTAACCCTAACCCTTACCCTTAACCTAACCCTAACCCTAACTATAACCATATCCCTAACCCTACCCCTTACCCTTATCCTTACACTAACCCTAACCCTAACCTTATCCCCAACCCTAATCCTAACCCAAACCCTAACCCTAACTCTTACCCTAACGTTAACCCTAACCCTAACACTAACACTTACCCTTACCCTAACCCTAATCCTCACCCTAACCCTTATCCTAACCCTAACGCTAATCCTAACCCTTAACCTAACCCTACAACTAACCCTACACCCTAGCTCTAACCCTTACCCTAACCCTAACCCTAACCCTAACCTTAACCCTAATCCTAAACCTAACCCTAACCCTAACCCTAACCCTAACACTTACCCTTACCCTAAACCTAACCCTAAACCTAACCCAAACCATAACACTAACCCTAACACCTAACTCTAACCCTAACACTTACCTTAAACCTAACCCTATCACTAATCCCAAAACTTACCCTAACCCTAATCCTAACCCTTACCCTTACCCTAACCCTAACTCTAAACCTAAACCTAACCCTAACACTAACCTTAACCCTAACCATCACACTTACACTAACCCTAACCCAAAGCCTAACCTAAACCTAAACCTAACCCTAACCCTAACCCTTACACTTACCCTAACCCTTACCCTAAACCTAACCCTAAACCTTACCCTAACCCTAACCTACCTTAACCCTAATCCTAACCCTAAACCTAACCTTAACCCTAACCCTTACCCTTACCCTAAACCTAACGATAAACCTAAACCTAACCGTAACCCCTAACCCTAAACGTAACCCTAACCCTTACCCTTACCCTAACCCTAACCCTAAACTCAATGCTAACCCTAACCCTATCCCTACCCCTTACCCCAACCCTAACCCTAACCCTAAACCTAACCTTAATGCTTACCATTTCTCTAACCCTAACCCTAACTCTACCCTAACCCTTACCCTTAACCTAACCCTAACACTAAACCTAACCGTAACCCTAAACTTAACCCTGACCCTTATCCTTACCCTAACCCTAAACCTAACCTTAACCCCAAACCTAAACTTAACACTAACCCTAACCCTAACCCTTACCCTAACGCTAACACTAACCCTAACACTAACGCTTACACTTACCCTAACCCTAATCCTCATCCTAACCCTTAACCCAACTCTAACGCTAATCCTAACCCTTAACCAAACCCTAACCCTAACCCTAACCCCTAACCCTAACACTTATCCTAACCCCTAAACCTAATCCTAACCCTAACCCTAACCCTAAACCTAACCACTAACCCTGACCCTAAGCCTAACCTTACCCTTATCCTAACCAAAACCCTAACCCTAACACTTACCATTACAATAAACCATACTATAACCCTAACCCTAACACTTACCCTAACCTTACCTAACCCTTACCCTTACCCTACCAGTAACCCAACCTTAACCCTAACAATAACCCTAAACCTAACCCTAACCCTTACCCTTACCCTAACCCTAACCCTAAAACTAACCATAATCGTAACCCCTAACCCTAAACCTAACCATAACCCTTACCCCTACCCTTACCGTAACGCAAAGCCTAACCTTAATGCTAACCCTAAGCCTAACCCTGAACCTAACCCTTACCCTTTCCCTAACCCTAAAGCTAACTCTAACCCTAACCCTTACCCTTAACCTAACGCTAACACTAAACCTAACCCTAAGCCTAACCCTAACCCTAACCCTAACCCTAACTCTAACCCTAACACTTACCCTTAACCTAACCCTAACCCTAACGCTTACCCTAATCCGTAGCCTAACCCTAATCCTAACGTTAACCCCAACCCTAAACCTAACCCTAAACCTAACCCTAAACCTTACCCTAACACTAAACCTAACCCTAACCCTAACCCTTACCCTTTCCCTAACCCTAACTCTAACCCTAACCCTTACCCTTAACCTAACCCTAACCCTAAACCTAACCGTACCCCTAACCGTAACCCTTACCCTTATCCTTACCATAACACTAACCCTAACCTTAACCCCAACCCTAACCCTAATCCTAACCCTAACCCTAACCCTAACCCTTACCCTAAAGCTAACCCTAACCCTAACACTAACACTTACCCTTACCCTAACCCTAATCCTCACCCTAACACTAATCCTAACACTTAACATAATCCTAACACTAACACTATCCCCTAGCCCTAACCCTTTCCCTAACCCTAACCTAACCCTAAACCCTAACCCTAATCCTGACCCTAACCCTAACCCTAACCCCTAACCCTGACCCTAACCCTAACCCTTACCCTTATCCTAACCAAAACCCTAACCCTAACCCTAACCCTTACCCTAACCCTAACCTAACTCTAAGCCTAATCCTTACCCTTACCCTTACCCTTACCCTAACCCTAACCCTAACCCTAACCCTAAACTTAACCCTTACCCTTACCTTAACCCTTACCCTAACCCTAACCGTAACCCTCAACCTTACCCTTACCCTAACCGTAGTCCTTACCCTAACCCTAACCCTAAACCTAACCCTTTCCATAACCCTTTCCCTAACCCTAACCCTAACTCTTACCCTAACCTTTACCCTTAACATAACCCTAGCCCTAAACCTAACCCTAACCCTAAGCCTAACTCTAACCATAACTTTAACCCTAACCCTTACCCTTCCCCTTCCCCTATCGCTAAACCTAATCCTAACCAAACCCTAACCCTAACACATACCCTTACCCTAACCGTAACCGTAATCGTAACCCTAAGCCTAACCCTAAACCTAAGCCTAATCCTAACCCTAACCCTTTCTCTAACCCTAAACTTAACCCCAACATTAAACCTAACCCTAACACTAATCCTAAACCTTACCCTTACCGTAAACCTAACCCTAAACCTAACTCTAACCCTAACCCTAACCCCAACCCCTACCCTAATCCTAACCCTAATCCTAACCCTAACCCTTAACCTTACCCTCACCCTAACCCTAACCCTAACCCTTAGCCTTTCCCTTACCCTAACCCTAACCCTAACCCTAAAGCTAACCTTAACCCTAACCCTTACCATTACCCTAACCCTAAACCTAAACCTAACCTTAACCCTAACCCTAAACCTTAACCTAACCCTAACCCTAACACTGAACCCTTACCCTAACCCTAACCCTAACCTAACCCTTACCCTTACCCTAACCCTAACCCTAAACCTAACCTTAACCCTAACCCTAAACCTTAACCTAACCCTAAACCTAACCTTAACCCTAACCCTAAACCTAACCCTAACCCTAACCCTAACCCTGAACCCTTACCCTAACTCTAACCCTAACCCTAACCCTTAACCTAACCCTAACCCTAACCCTAACCCTAACAATAACCCTAACTGTAACCCTAACCCTTACCCTAATCAGGACCCTAACCCTAACCCTTACACTTACCCTAACCCTAACCCTAACACTAAACCTAACCCTACCCCTTACCCTTACCCTAAGACTAACCATAACCCTAACCCTAACACTAACGCTAACACTTACGCTTACCCTAACCCTAATCTTCACCCTAACCTTATCCTAAAACTAACGCTAATCCTAAACCTTAACCTAACCCTAACACTAACCCTAACCGCTAACCCTAACCTTTACCCTAAACCTAACCGTAACCCTAACCCTAACCTTAACCCTAATCCTAAACCTAACCCTAACCCTAACCCTAATCCTTACCCTTACCCTAACCCTAAACCTAACACTAACACTAACCCTAACCCTATCCCGTACCCTTACGCTTACACTAACCTAAACCTAAAACGAAACGTAACCCTAACCCTAACCTCAACCTTAACCCTAACC
Source organism: Megascapheus bottae (assembly GCA_024803745.1). Taxonomy (NCBI): domain Eukaryota; kingdom Metazoa; phylum Chordata; class Mammalia; order Rodentia; family Geomyidae; genus Megascapheus; species Megascapheus bottae. Next base: position 212,150 of record JANJXV010000649.1, read on the forward strand.
CTAACCCAACCCTTTCCCTAAACCTATCCCTAAACCTAACCCTAACCCTAACCTTTACCCTTACCCTAACCCTAACCCTAAACCTAACCCTAACCATAACACTAACCCTAACACTTACCCTTACAGTAACCCTAACCCTAAACCTATCCAAAACCCTAACCCTAACCCTAACACCTAACCCTAACCCTAACCCTTACCCTTACCCTAATCCTAACCCTAACCATAACACTTACCCTTAACGTAACCCTAAATCTAACCCTAAACCTTACCCTAACCCTAACCCTAACCTTAACCCTTACAATAACCCTAACCCTAACACTAACCCCAACCCGTACCCTAACCATAACCCTAACCCCTAAACCTAAACCTTACCATTACCCTAACACTAACCCTTACCCTTAACATAACCCTAACCCTAAGTCTAACCCTAACCCTTACCCTACCCTTTACACTAACCCGGACCCTAACCCTAACCCTTACACTTACCCTAACCCTAACCCTAACCCTAATGCTAACCCTAACCCTTACCCTTACCCTAACACTAACCCTAATACTAACCCTAACCCTAACCTTAACCCTAACCCTTACCATACACTAACCCTAACCCTAACCCTAACCCGAAACTTAACCCTAACCCTAACCCTACCACTTACCCAAACCCTAACCCTAAACCTATCCCTAATCCTAACCCTAACCCTTAACCTAACACTAACCCTAACTCTAAATCTAACCCTAACCCTTACCCTAACCCTAACCCTTACCCTTACCTACCCCTAACCCTAACTCTAAACCTAACCCTTACCCTTACCCTAACCGTAACCCTAATCTTAACCCTAACCCTTACCCTTACCCTAACCCTAACCCTAACGCTAAACCCAACCCAAACACTAAACCTAACCCTAACCCTTACCTTACCCTAAACCTAACCCTAACCTTAACCCTAACCCTGACCCTAAACCTAACCTTAACCTTAACCCTTTTCCTTTCCCTAACCCTAACCCTAAACCTAACCCGTGCCCTTACCCTAAACCTATCCCTATACCTAACCCTAACCCTTACCATTACCCTAAACCTAACCCTAACCCTAAACCTAAGCTTAATCCTAATCCTTACCCTTACCCTAACCCTATCCCTAACCCTAAACCTAAACCTAACCCTAACCCTAAACCTTATCCTAACCCTAACCCTAACCTAACCCTTACCCTTACTCTAACCCTCACCCTAACCTTAAACCTTACCCTAACCCTGACCCTAACCCTTACCGTTACCCTAAACATAACCCTAAACTTAACCCTAAACCTAATCCTATCCCTAACTCTATCCCTTACCCTTACCCTAACCCTAACCCTAACCATAACCCTAACCCCTAACCCTAACACTAACCCTAACCCTAACCATAACCCTTACCCTTACATAAAACCCTAACCCTAATATAACCCTAAACCTAACCCTATCCCTAACCATATCCCTTACCCTTACCCTCACCCTAACCCTAAATCTTACCCTAAACGTAAACCTAACCCTAAACTTAACCCTAAACCTTACCCTTAACCTAAGCCTAACCCTAATCCTCAACCTAACCCTTACCCTTGCCCTAACCCTAAACCTAACCCTAACTCTAAACTTAACCCTAAACCTTACCCTTAACCTAACGCAAACCATTACTCTTACCCTAAACCGAACCCTAACCCTAACCCTAACCCTTATGCTTACCCTAACCCTAACCCTACCCTAACCCTTACCCTAACCCTACCCTAAACCTAACCCTAATCCTAACCCTAACCCTTAACCTAACACTAACCCTAACTCTAAACCTAACCCTAACCCTTTCCCTAACCCTAACCCTAAACCTTACCCTTACCCTAACACTAACCCTAAACCTAACCCTAACCCTAACCCTAACCCTTACCCTAACCCTAACCCTAATCCTAACCCTAACCCTTACCCTTACCCTAACCCTAACACTAACCCTTATCCTAACCCTAACCCTAAACTTAACCCTAAACCTTACCCTTACACTTACTCAAACCCTAAACCCAACCCTAACCCTTATCCTAACCCTAATCCTAATCCTAAACCTAACCCTTACCCTTACCCTAACCCTAACCCTAAACCTAACCCTAACCCTAAACTTAACCCTAAACCTTACCCTTACACTTACCCAAACCCTAAACCTAAACCTAACCCTTACCCTTACCCTGACACTAACCCTAACCTTAACCCTAACCCTAATCCTAAACCTAACATTAACCCTAACCCTTATCCTTTCCATAACCCTAACCTTAACCCTAAACCTAAACCTAAACCTAACCCTAAACCTAACCGTTACCCTTACCCTAACCCTAACACTAAACCGAACCATACCCTAAACCGTACCCTAAAACTAACCCTAACCCTTACCCTAACCCTAACCCTAACCCTAAACCTAACCCTTACTCTTACCCTAAACCTAACCCGAAACATAACACTAAACCTTATCCTTACCCTAACTCTAACCCTAAACCTAAACCTAACCTTAACCCTAATCCTTACCCTTACACTAACCCTAACCCTAACCCTAAACCTTACCCTAAAACTAACCCTAACACTTACCCTAACCCTAACCCTAAACCTAACCTAACCCTTACCCTTACCCTAACCCTAAGCCTAACCATAAACCTAACCCTAAACCTGACCCTAACCCTTACCCTTACCCTAACCCTAAGCCTAACCATAACCCTAACCCTAAACCTGACCATATCCCTTACCCCTACCCTAAACCTAAACCTAAACCTAACCCTAACCATAACCCCTAAACCTAACCCTAACCCTAAGCTTTACCCTTACCCTATCCCAAACCCTAAACCTAACACTTACCCTTAGCTTAACCCTAATCCTAACCATAACCCTTACCCTTACCCTAACGCTAACCCTAAACCTAACCCTAACACATACCTAACACATACCCTTACCCTATCCCTTACCCCAACCCTTACCATAACCCTAAACCTAACCCTAAACCTAATCCTAACCCTAACCCTAACCCTTACCCTAAGCCTAACCTTATCCCAACACTAAATCTAACGCTAAGGCTATCCCTAACCCTTACCCTTACGCTAACCCTAACCCTAAACCTAAAGCTAACCCTAACCCTAATCCTTACACTAACACTAACCCTAACCCTAAACATCATCCTTACCCTTACCCTAAACCTAACCCTAAACCTAATACTAACCCTAACCCTAACCTTAACCCTAACCCTTACCCTTACCCTAACCCTAACATTAACACTGAACCTAACCCTAACCCTAATCCTTACCCTAATCCTAACCCTAAACGTAACCCCAATCCTAACTCTAACCCTTAACCTAACACTAACCCTAACTCTAAACCTAACCCTAACACTTACCCTAACCATAACACTTACCCTTATCCTAACTCTAACCATAATCCTAACACTTACCCTTACCCTAACCCCAACCCTAACCCTAACCCTTACCCTAAACCTAAACCTAACCCTAACCCTAAAACTAACCCTTACCCTTACCCTAACCCTAACCCTAACCCTAACATTAACACTTACCCTTACCCTAATCCTAACCCTAATCCTAACCTTTATCCTAACCCTAACCCTAACCCTAACCTAACCCTAACACTCACCCTAACCCTAACCCTATCTCTAACCTTATCCCTTACCCTTACCCTAACCCTAACCCTAATCCTCAACCTAACCCTTACCCTTGCCCTAACCCTAACCCTAACCCTAATACTAACTCTAACCCTATCTTTAACCGTAACCCTTACCCTTACAGTAACCCTAACCCTAACCCTAATCCTAAACATAACCCTAACCCTAACCCTTACCCTAACCCTACCCTAAACCTAACCCTAATCCTAACCCTAACCCTTAACCTAACACTAACCCTAACTCTAAACCTAACCCTAACCCTTTCCCTAACCCTAACCCTAAACCTTACCCTTACCCTAACACTAACCCTAAACCTAACCCTAACCCTAACCCTAACCCTTACCCTAACCCTAACCCTAACCCTAACCCTAACCCTTACCCTTACCCTAACCCTAACACTAACCCTTATCCTAACCCTAACCCTAAACTTAACCCTAAACCTTACCCTTACACTTACTCAAACCCTAAACCCAACCCTAACCCTTATCCTAACCCTAATCCTAATCCTAAACCTAACCCTTACCCTTACCCTAACCCTAACCCTAAACCTAACCCTAACCCTAAACTTAACCCTAAACCTTACCCTTACACTTACCCAAACCCTAAACCTAAACCTAACCCTTACCCTTACCCTGACACTAACCCTAACCTTAACCCTAACCCTAATCCTAAACCTAACATTAACCCTAACCCTTATCCTTTCCATAACCCTAACCTTAACCCTAAACCTAAACCTAAACCTAACCCTAAACCTAACCGTTACCCTTACCCTAACCCTAACACTAAACCGTACCATACCCTAAACCGTACCCTAAAACTAACCCTAACCCTTACCCTAACCCTAACCCTAACCCTAAACCTAACCCTTACTCTTACCCTAAACCTAACCCGAAACATAACACTAAACCTTATCCTTACCCTAACTCTAACCCTAAACCTAAACCTAACCTTAACCCTAATCCTTACCCTTACACTAACCCTAACCCTAACCCTAAACCTTACCCTAAAACTAACCCTAACACTTACCCTAACCCTAACCCTAAACCTAACCTAACCCTTACCCTTACCCTAACCCTAAGCCTAACCATAACCCTAACCCTAAACCTGACCCTATCCCTTACCCCTACCCTAAACCTAAACCTAAACCTAACCCTAACCATAACCCCTAAATCTAACCCTAACCCTAAGCTTTACCCTTACCCTATCCCAAACCCTAAACCTAACACTTACCCTTAGCTTAACCCTAATCCTAACCATAACCCTTACCCTTACCCTAACGCTAACCCTAAACCTAACCCTAACACATACCTAACACATACCCTTACCCTATCCCTTACCCCAACCCTTACCATAACCCTAAACCTAACCCTAAACCTAATCCTAACCCTAACCCTAACCCTTACCCTAAGCCTAACCTTATCCCAACACTAAATCTAACGCTAAGACTATCCCTAACCCTTACCCTTACGCTAACCCTAACCCTAAACCTAAAGCTAACCCTAACCCTAATCCTTACACTAACACTAACCCTAACCCTAAACATCATCCTTACCCTTACCCTAACCCTAACCCTAAACCTAATACTAACCCTAACCCTAACCTTAACCCTAACCCTTACCCTTACCCTAACCCTAACATTAACACTGAACCTAACCCTAACCCTAATCCTTACCCTAATCCTAACCCTAAACCTAACCCCAATCCTAACTCTAACCCTTAACCTAACACTAACCCTAACTCTAAACCTAACCCTAACACTTACCCTAACTCTAACACTTACCCTTATCCTAACCCTAACCATAATCCTAACACTTACCCTTACCCTAACCCGAACCCTAACCCTAACCCTAACCCTTACCCTAAACCTAAACCTAACCCTAACCCTAAAACTAACCCTTACCCTTACCCTAACCCTAACCCTAAACCTAACCCTAACCCTAACCCTTACCCTTACCCTAAGCCTAACCCTAAACCTAAACCTTATGCTTACCCGAACCCTAACCCTAACCTAAACCCCAACCCTAAATCTAACCCTAACCCTACCCCTAAACCTTACCCTAGCCCTAACCCTAACCCTAACACTAACACTTACCCTTACCCTAACCCTAACCCTAAACCTAACCCTAAACTTTATCCTAACCCTAACCCTAACCCTTAACCTAACCGTAACACTAACCCTAACCCTAACACTATCTCTAACCCTATCACTTACCCTTACCATAACCCTAACCCTAAAGCTAACTATAACCGTAACCCCTAAACATAACCCTAACCCTTACACTTACCCAAACCTAATCCTAACCCTAACCCTAACCCTTACCCTAACACTAACCCTAACCCTAACCCTAACCCTAACACTTACACTTACCCTAACCCTAAACCTAACCCTAAACCTAATCCTAACCCTAACCCTTACCCTTACCCTAACCCTAACCCTAACCCTAACCCAAACCCTAAACCTTACCTTACCGTAAACCTAAACCTAACCCTTCCCTAATCCTACCCCTAACCCTCAACCTAAGCCTTACCCTTATCTTAACCCTAACCCTAAACCAAACCTTTACCCTTACCCTAACGATAACCCTAAACTTAACCCTAAGCCTAAACTTAACACATACTCTTACCCTAACCATAACCCTAACCTAACCCTAAAACAAACCGTAAACCTAACCGTAAGCCTAACCCTAAACCTAACACTTACACTAACCCTAACCCTAACCTTAAACCTTACCCTAAACCTAACCCTAACCCTAACCCTTATCCTTTCCCTAACCCTAACCCTAACCCTAACCCTAAACCTAACCCTAACCCTTAAACTAACCCTAACACTAACTCTAACCCCTAACCCTAACATTTACCTTAACCCGAAAATTAACCCAACACTAAACCTAACCCTAACTCTAACCCTAAACCTTACCCTTACCCTAACCTTAACCCTAAACCTAACCCTAACCCTAACCCTTAACCTTACCCTAACCCAACCGAAATCCTATCCCTAATACTTACCCTTACCCTAACCCTAACCCTAACCCTAACCCTAAACCTAAGCCTAACCCTAACAGTAACACTTACCCTTACCCTAACGCTAACCCTAACCTAACCCTAACCATTAACCTTACCCTAACCATAACCCTAACCTTAACCATAACCCTAACCCTAACTTAACCTTAACCCTAACCCTTATCCTTTCCCTAACACTAACCCTAACCCTAAACCTAATCCTAACCATAAACCTAACCCTTACCCTTACCCTAACACTAACCCTAAACTTAACCCTAACCCTAACCCTAAACCTAACTCTTACCTTTACCCTAACCCTAACCCTAAACCTAAACCTAACCCTAAACCTATCCCTAACCCAATCCCTTACTCTTACCCTAACCCTAACCGAAACCTAACCCTAACCGTAACACCTAACCCTAACCCTTAACCTAACCGTTACCCTTACCCTAACCCTAACCCTAATCCTAACCCTTACCATTACCCTAACGCTAACCCTAACCTTAATCGCAACCCTAAACTTAACCCTAAACCTACCCCTAACCCTTACCCTAACCCTAACCCTAACCCTAACTCTAACGCTTACCCTTACCCTAACCCTAACCCTTAACCTAACCCTAACACTAACCCTAAACCTAACACTATCTCTAACCCTATCCCTTAGCCTTACCCTAACCCTAACCCTAAAGCTAACGCTAACCGTAACCCCTAATCCTAACCCTAACCCTTACACTTAGCCAACCCTAACCCTAACCCTAACCCTTACCCTAACACTAACCCTAACCATAACCCTAACCCTTACACTTACCCTAACCGTAAACCTAACCCTAAACCTAACCCTAACCCTAAACCTTACCCTTACCCTAACCCTAACCCTAACCCAAACCCTAAAGCTTACCTTACCCTAAAACTAACCCTAACCCTTACCCTTACCTTAACCCTAACCCTAAACCAAACCTTTACCCTTACCCTAACGATAACCCTAACCTTAACCCTAACCCTTACGCTAACACATACTCTTACCCTAACCCTAAACCTAACTCTAACGCAACCCTAAATCAAACCCTAAACCTAGCCGTAACCCTAACCCTAACCCCTAACCCTAACCCTAACACTTACAATAACCCTAAACCTAACCCTAACCCTAAACCTTACCCTAACCCTAACCCTAACCCTTATCCTTTCCCTAACCCTAACTCTAACCCTAAACCTAACCCTAACCCTTAACCTAACCCTAACACTAACTCTAACCCCTAACCCTAACATTTACCCTAACCCAAACCTTATCCCCAACACTAAACCTAACCCTAACTCTAGCCCTAAACCCTGCCCTTGCCCTAACCTTAACCCTAAACCTAACCCTAACCCAAACCCTTAACCTTACCCTAACCCTAACCCAAATCCTAACCCTAATACTTACCCTTACCTAACCCTAACTCTAACCCTAACCCTAAACCTAACCCTAACCCTAACCCTAACACTTACCCTTACCCTAACGCTAACCCTAACCTAATCCTAACCATTAACCTTACCCTAACCATAACCCTAACCTTTACTCTAACCCTAATCCTACCCTAACCTTAACCCTAATCCTTATCCTTTCCCTAACCCTAACCCTAACCCTAAACCTAATCCTAACCATAAACCTAACCCTTATCCTTACCCTAACCCTAACCCTAACCTTAACCCTAACCCTAACCCTAACTCTTACCTTTACCCTAACCCTAACCCTAAACCTAAACCTAACCCTAACACTATCCCTAACCCAATCCCTTACTCTTACACTAACCCTAACCGAAACCTAACACTAACCGTAACCCCTAACCCTAACCCTTAACCTAACCGTTACCCTTACCCTAACGCTAACCCTAACCCTAACCATTACCATTACCCTAACGCTAACCCTAACCTTAATCGCAACCCTAAACCTAACCCAAACCCTAACCTAACACTTACACTTACCTTAACCCTAACCCTAAACCTAAACTTAACTCTAACCCTAACCATTATTCTAACCCTAACCTTAATCGAACCCTAACCCTTACCCTTACCCTAAACCTAAACTTAACCCTAACCCTAACCGTTATCCTAACCCTAACCTTAATCGAACCCTAACCCTTACACTTACCCTAACCCTAACTCTAACCCTAAACCTAAACGTAACACTAAACTTAACCCTAACCCTCACCCTTACGCTAACACTAACCACAAGCCTAACCCTAAACCTAACTCGAACCCTAACCCTAACCCTTACCCTTACCCTAACCCTAACCCTAAACCTAACCCTAACCCTTACCCTTACCCTAACCCTAACCCTAACCTTAACCCTAACCGTAACCCTAAACCTACCCTTAACCGTAACCCTTATCCTTTCCCTAACCCTAAACTTAACCCTAACCATTAACCTAACAGTAATCCTAACACTAACCATTAACCTTAACCCAGCCCTAACAGTAAACCTAACCCTAAGCCTTACCCTTACCCTAACCCTAACCCTAACCCTAACCTTAATCCTAACCTTTACCTTACCCTAAACCTAACCCTAACCCTAAACCTAACCTTAACCCTAACCCTAACCCTTACCCTAACCCTAACCATAACCATAACCTAACACTTAACCTTACCCTAACAGTAACCCCAAATTTAACCCTAACCCTAACCCTAACTCTTACCCTTATCCTAACAATATCCCTAACACTAACACCCTTAGCCTAACCCCTACCCTAACCCTAACGCTAACCCTTACGCTAACCCTAAACCTAACCCTAAACTTTACCCTAACCCTAACCCTATATCTAACCCTAACACTAACCCTAACACTAATCCTTACTCTTACCCCAACCCTAACCCTAACCCTAAACATTACCCTTACTCTAAACCTAACCGTAACCCTTACCCTAACCCTAACCCTAACCCTAACCCCAACGCTAATCCTAACTCTAACACTAACCCTAACCCTTACCCTTACCCTAATCCTCACCCTAAACCTAACCCTAACCCTAACCCTAACCCTAATCCTTACCTCAAACCTAACCCTAATCATAAACCTAACCCTTACCCTTACCCTAACCTAACCCTAATCCTAACCCTAAACCTTACCGTAACGCTAACCGTAACCCTAACCCAAACACATACCCTAACACATACCCTTACCCTATCCCCAACTCCAACCCTAACCGTAACCCTAAAACTAACCCTAAACCTAACCCTAACCCTAAACCTAACCCTAAGCCTTACCCTAACCCTAACCTGAACCCTAACACTAATCCTCAACCTAACCATTACCCTTACCCTAACCCTAACCCTGACCCTAAAACTAACCCTAACCCTAACCCTTACCCTAACACTAACCCTTACTCTAACCCTAACCCTAACCCTAACCCTTACCCTGACCCTAAAACTAACCCTAACCCTAAACTTAACCCTAACCCTTACCCTTACCCTAACCCTAACCCTAAGAGTAACCCTAACTAGAAACCTAACCCTAACCCTAACCCTTACCCTAACCCTAAAACTAAACCTAAACCTAATCCTAACCCTAACCCTTAACCTAAACCTAACCCTAACTATAACCCTAACCCTAACCCTTACCCTAACACTAACCCTAACTCTAACCCTTACCATTACCCTAACCCTTACCCTAACCCTAAACCTAACCCTTACCCTAACCCTAAACCTAACCCTAAACCTAACCCTAAGCCTAACCTTTACCCTTACCCTAACCCTAACTCTAACCCTAAACCTAACCTTAACCCTAATCCTTACCCTTACCCTAACCCTAACCCTAACCCTAAACCTTACCCTAAAACTAACCCTAACACTTACCCTAACCCTAACCCTAACCTAACCCTTACCCTAACCCTCACCCTAACCCTAACTGTAACCATAAATCAAACCCTAAACCTAACTCTAACCCTAACCCTAACCCTAAACCTAACCCTAACCCTAACCCTAACCCTTACACTAACCCGAATCCTAACCCTAACCCTTACCCTTAACCTAACGCTAACCCTAACCCTAACCCTAACCCTAACCCTAACCCTAACCCTAAACCTAACCGTAACACTAAACGTAACCCTTACCCTTGCCCTAACCCTAACGCTAAACCTAACCCTAACCCTTACCCTTACCCCAACGCTAAACCTAACCTTAAACCTAACCCTTATACTTTCGCTAACCCTAACCCTAACCCTAACCCTAAACCTAACCCTAACACTAAATCTAAGCCTTACCCTTATCCTAACCTTAACGCTAAACCAAACCCTAACACTTACCCTTAACCTAAACCTAAACCTAAGCCTAACCCTAACCTTAACCCTAACCCTTACGCTTACCCTAACCCTAACCATAACCCTAACCCTAAACCTAACCCTAAAAATAACCTTAACACTTACCCTAAACCTAACCCTAACCGTAACCTAACCTTTACCCTTATCCAAACCCTAACCCTAACCATAACCTTAACCCTTTCCCTAACCCTAACCCTTACCCTTACCCTAACCCTATCCCTAAACCTAAACCTAACCCTAACCCTAACCATAATCCTTACCCTAACCCTAACCCTAATCCTAACCCTTACACTTACCCTAACCCTAACCTTAACCCCAACCCTAAACCTAACCATAACCCTAACCCTAACCCTAAGCCTTACCCTAACCCTAACCTGAACCCTAACACTAATCCTAACCTTAACACTAAACCTAACCCTTACTCTTACCGTAATCCTAACAATAAACCTAACGCTAACCCTAACCCTAACACTTACCTCAACCCTAACCCTAATCCTAAACCTAACCCTTACCCTTACCCTAACCCTAACCCTGACCCTAAAACTAACCCTAACCCTAAACTTAACCCTAACCCTTACCCTTACCCTTACCCTAACCCTAACCCTAACAGTAACCCTAACTAGAAACCTAACCCTAACCCTAACCCTTACCCTAACCCTAAACCTAAACCTAAACCTAACCCTAATCCTAACCCTAAACCTTAACCTAACCCTAACCCTAACTCTAACCCTAATCCTAACCCTTACCCTAACACTAACCCTAACTCTAACCCTTACCATTACCCTAAACCTTACCCTAACCCTAAACCTAACCCTTACCCTTACCCTAACCCTAACCCTAACCCTAAACCTAACCCTAACCCTAACCCTAAGCCTAACCTTTACCCTTACCCTAACCGTAAGGCGAACCCTAAACCTAACCCTAACCCTAAACTTAAACCTAACCCTTACCCTTACCCTAACCCTAACCATAAACCAAACCTAACCCTAACCCTAAACCTAACCCTTATCCTTACCCTAACCCTAACCCTAAACCTAACCCTAACCCTTACCCTTACCCTAACCCTATCCCTAACCTTAACCCTAACCCTAACCCTAACCCTAACCTTAACCCTAACCCTTACCCTTACCCTAACTCTACCCCAAAACCTAACCCTAAACCTAACCTTAACCCTAATCCTTACCCTTACCCTAACCCTAACCCTAAACCTTACCCTAAAACTAACCATAACCCTTACCCTAACCCTAACCCTAACCTAACCCTTACCCTAACCCTCACCCTAACCCTAACTGTAACCATAAAACAAACCCTAAACCTAACTCTAACCCTAACCCTAACCCTAAACCTAACCCTAACCCTAACCCTAACCCTTACACTAACCCGAATCCTAACCCTAACCCTAACCCTAACCCTAACCCTAACGCTAACCCTAACACTAACCCTAAACCTAACCCTAACCCTAACCCTAACCTTAACCCTAAACCTTATTCTTTCCCTACCCCTAACCCTAACCCTAACCATAAACCTAACCGTAACACTAAATGTAACCCTTACCCTTACCCTAACCCTAACCATAAACCTAACCCTAACCCTTACCCTTACCCTAACGCTAAACCTAACCTTAAACCTAACCCTTATACTTTCCCTAACCCTAACCCTAATCCTAACCCTAAATCTAACCCTAACACTAAACCTAAGCCTTACCCTTATCCTAACCTTAAAGCTAAACCAAACCCTAACACTTACCCTTAACCTAAACCTAACCCTAACCCTAACCCTAACCTTAACCCTAACCCTTACGCTTACCCTAACCCTAACCATAACCCTAACCCTAAACCTAACCCTAAAAATATCTTTAACACTTACCCTAAACCTAACCAAACCGTAACCTAACCTTTACCCTTATCCAAACCCTAACCCTAACCATAACCTTAACCCTATCCCTAACCCTAACCCTTACCCTTACCCTAACCCTATCCCTAAACCTAAACCTAACCCTAACCCTAACCCTAATCCTTACCCTAATCCTAACCCTAATCCTAACCCTTACACTTACCCTAACCTTAACCCCAACCCTAAACTTAACCCTAACCCTAACCCTAACCCTTACCCTACCCCTAACCGTAACCCTAACACTTACACTTACTTTAACCCTAACTCTAATACTAAACCTAAACCTTATCCTAACCCTAACCCAAACCCTAACATTTAACCTAACACTAACACTAACCCTAACCCTTAACCCTAACACTTACCCGAACCCTAACCCTAACCCTAACCCCTAACCCTAATCCTAACCCTAAACCTAACACTAACCCTAACCCCTAACCCTAACCTTAACCCTAACTCTAACCCTTACCCTATCCTCACCCTAACCCTAACACTTACCCTTATCCTAAACCATACCCTAACCCTAACCCTAACCCTAACCCTTACCATAACCCTAACCCTAACCCTAAACCTTACCTTTACTCTAACCTTAAACTTAACTCTAACCCTAACACTAACCCTAAACCTAAACCTTACCCTTACCCTAAACCTAACCCTAACCCTTACCCTAACCCTAACGCCTAGCTTAACCCTAACATTAACCCAAACCCTAAACCTAACACATACCCTTACCTAACCCTAAACCTAACCCTAACCCTAAACCTAAACCTAAACCTAAACTTAAGCCTATCCCTTACCCTTACCCTAACCTTAACCCTAACCATAACCCTAAACCTGACCCTAATCCTAACCCTAACCCTTGTCCTTATCATAAGCCTAACCCTAACCCTTACCCTGATCCTAACCCTAACCCTAACACTTACCCTAACCCTAACCATAACCGTAACCCTTAAACTAACTCTAACACTAATTCTAACCCCTAACCTAACCGTTACATAACCCAAACCAGAACACTAACACCTAACCCTAACCCTAACGGTAACCCTAAACCTAACCATAACCCTAACCCTAACCCTAACCCTCACCCTTACCCTAACCCTAACCTTAACCCAAACACTAAACCTAACCCTAATCCTAACCCTAACCCTTTACCTTACCCTAACCCTAACCCTAAACCTAACCCTAAACATAAGCCTAACCCTAAACCTTACCCTAACCTAACCCTAACCCTCACCCTTACCCTAACCCTAACACTAACCCTAAAACTAACCCTAACCATAACCTTAACCCTAAACCTTACCCTTTTCCTAACCCTAACCCTAACCCTTACCCTAACCCTAACTGTAACACTAACCCTAACCCTTACCCTAACCCAACTCCTAACCCCTAAACCTAACCCTTAACCTAAACCTAACCCTAACCCTAACTCTAACCCTAACCCTAACCCAAACCCTAACCTTAACTCTATCCCTAACCCTAAACCTTTCCGTTACCCTAACCCTAACCCTAAACCTAACCCTATCCCTAACCATAACCCTAACCCTAACCTTAACCCTAACCCTAAACCTAACCCAAATCTTTACCCTAAACCTAACCCTAACCCTTACCCTTACCCTTACCCTAACCTTAACCCCAACCCTAAACCTACCCTAACCCTAAACCTTACCCTTAACCTAACCCTAACCCTAACCCTAACACTAACACTTACACTTACCCTAAACCTAACCCTAGACCTAACTCTAACCCTTATCCTAACCCGAACCCTAACCCAAATCATTAACCTAAAATTAACCCTAACGCTAACCCCTAACCCTAACACTTACCCTAACCCCAACCCTAACCATAACCATAACCCCTAACCCTAATCCTAACCCTAACCCTAACCCTAACCCTGACCCCTAACCCTAACCCTAACCCTAACCCTTACCCTTATCCTAATCCTAACGCTAACACTTACCCTTATCCTAACCAATAACCTAACCCTAACCCTAAACCTTACCCTAACCCTAACCCTAACCCTTACCCTAACCCTAACCCTAAACCTAACGCTAACCCTAACACTAACCCTAACACTAAACCTTACCCTTACCCTAAAGCTAACCCTTACCCTTACCCTAAACCTAACCTAACCCTAACCCTAACCCTTAGCTTAACCCTAAACCTAACCCTAACCCTAACACATACCCTTACCCTAACCCTAACCCTAACACTAAACCTATACCTAAACCTAACCCTAACCTTAACCCTAACCCTTACCCTTACCCTAACCTTAACCCTAACCCAAAACCTAAACCTAACCCTAACCCTAAACCTAACGCTTACCCTTACCCTAACCCTAAACCTAACCCTAATCCTAACCTTTAAACTAACACTAACACTAACTCTAACCCCTAACCCTAACTCTTACCCTAACCACAACCCTAACCTTAACCCCTAACCCTAACCCTAACCCTAACCCCTAACCCAAACCTAACCTTAACCCTAACCCTTATCCTTCCCTAACCCTAAACCTAACCCTAACCCTTACCCTAACACTTATTCTAACCCTAACCCTATCCTTAACCCTAACGCTAACCCTAAACCTAACCTTAACCCTAACCCTTATCCTTTCCCTAACCCTAAACCTAACCCTAACCCTTAACCTAACAGTAACCCTAAACCTAACCCTTAATCTTACCCTAGCCCTAACCCTAACCCTTACCCTAACCCTAACCCTAACCCTAAACCTATCCCTAACCCTAACCCTTATTCTAACCCTAACCCTAACCTAACCCTAATCCTAACCCTAACCCTTACCCTAACACTAACCCTTACTCTAACCCTAACCCTAACCCTAACCCTTACCCTTACCTAACACTAACTCTAACCCTTACCCTAACCCTAACGCTTAGTTTAACCCTAACATTAACCCTAACCCTAAACCTAACACATACACTTACCCTAACCCTAAACCTAACCCTAACCCTAAACCTAAATCTAAACCTAAACCTAAACTTAAGCCTATCCCTTACCCTTACCCTAACCTTAACTCTAACCATAACAATAAACCTAACCCTAATCCTCACCCAAACCCTTGTCCTTACCCTAACGCTAACATTAACCCTTACCCTAACCCTAACCCTAACCCTAACCCTAACACTTAACCTAAACCTAACCTTAACCCTAATACTAAACCTTACCCTAACCCTAACCCTAACCCTAACCGTAACCCTTAAACTAACCCTAACACTAATTCTAACCCCTAACCTAACCCTTACCTAACCCTAACCCGAACACTAACCCCTAACCCTAACCCTAACCCTCACGCTTACCCTAAACCTAACCTTAACCCAAACACTAAACCTAACCCTAACCCTAACCCTAACCCTAACCCTAACGGTAACCCTAAACCTAACCATAACCCTAACCCTAACCCTAACCCTCACCCTTACCCTAACCCTAACCTTAACCCAAACACTAAACCTAACCCTAATCCTAACCCTAACCCTTTACCTTACCCTAACCCTAACCCTAAACCTAACCCTAAACATAAGCCTAACCCTAAACCTTACCCTAACCTAACCCTAACCCTCACCCTTACCCTAACCCTAACACTAACCCTAAAACTAACCCTAACCATAACCTTAACCCTAAACCTTACCCTTTTCCTAACCCTAACCCTAACCCTTACCCTAACCCTAACTGTAACACTAACCCTAAACCTTACCCTAACCCAACTCCTAACCCCTAAACCTAACCCTTAACCTAAACCTAACCCTAACCCTAACTCTAACCCTAACCCTAACCCAAACCCTAACCTTAACTCTATCCCTAACCCTAAACCTTTCCGTTACCCTAACCCTAACCCTAAACCTAACCCTATCCCTAACCATAACCCTAACCCTAACCTTAACCCTAACCCTAAACCTAACCCAAATCTTTACCCTAAACCTAACCCTAACCCTTACCCTTACCCTTACCCTAACCTTAACCCCAACCCTAAACCTACCCTAACCCTAAACCTTACCCTTAACCTAACCCTAACCCTAACCCTAACACTAACACTTACACTTACCCTAAACCTAACCCTAGACCTAACTCTAACCCTTATCCTAACCCGAACCCTAACCCAAATCATTAACCTAAAATTAACCCTAACGCTAACCCCTAACCCTAACACTTACCCTAACCCCAACCCTAACCATAACCATAACCCCTAACCCTAATCCTAACCCTAACCCTAACCCTAACCCTGACCCCTAACCCTAACCCTAACCCTAACCCTTACCCTTATCCTAATCCTAACGCTAACACTTACCCTTATCCTAACCAATAACCTAACCCTAACCCTAAACCTTACCCTAACCCTAACCCTAACCCTTACCCTAACCCTAACCCTAAACCTAACGCTAACCCTAACACTAACCCTAACACTAAACCTTACCCTTACCCTAAAGCTAACCCTTACCCTTACCCTAAACCTAACCTAACCCTAACCCTAACCCTTAGCTTAACCCTAAACCTAACCCTAACCCTAACACATACCCTTACCCTAACCCTAACCCTAACACTAAACCTATACCTAAACCTAACCCTAACCTTAACCCTAACCCTTACCCTTACCCTAACCTTAACCCTAACCCAAAACCTAAACCTAACCCTAACCCTAAACCTAACGCTTACCCTTACCCTAACCCTAAACCTAACCCTAATCCTAACCTTTAAACTAACACTAACACTAACTCTAACCCCTAACCCTAACTCTTACCCTAACCACAACCCTAACCTTAACCCCTAACCCTAACCCTAACCCTAACCCCTAACCCAAACCTAACCTTAACCCTAACCCTTATCCTTCCCTAACCCTAAACCTAACCCTAACCCTTACCCTAACACTTATTCTAACCCTAACCCTATCCTTAACCCTAACGCTAACCCTAAACCTAACCTTAACCCTAACCCTTATCCTTTCCCTAACCCTAAACCTAACCCTAACCCTTAACCTAACAGTAACCCTAAACCTAACCCTTAATCTTACCCTAGCCCTAACCCTAACCCTTACCCTAACCCTAACCCTAACCCTAAACCTATCCCTAACCCTAACCCTTATTCTAACCCTAACCCTAACCTAACCCTAATCCTAACCCTAACCCTTACCCTAACACTAACCCTTACTCTAACCCTAACCCTAACCCTAACCCTTACCCTTACCTAACACTAACTCTAACCCTTACCCTAACCCTAACGCTTAGTTTAACCCTAACATTAACCCTAACCCTAAACCTAACACATACACTTACCCTAACCCTAAACCTAACCCTAACCCTAAACCTAAATCTAAACCTAAACCTAAACTTAAGCCTATCCCTTACCCTTACCCTAACCTTAACTCTAACCATAACAATAAACCTAACCCTAATCCTCACCCAAACCCTTGTCCTTACCCTAACGCTAACATTAACCCTTACCCTAACCCTAACCCTAACCCTAACCCTAACACTTAACCTAAACCTAACCTTAACCCTAATACTAAACCTTACCCTAACCCTAACCCTAACCATAACCGTAACCCTTAAACTAACCCTAACACTAATTCTAACCCCTAACCTAACCCTTACCTAACCCTAACCCGAACACTAACCCCTAACCCGAACACTAACCCTCACGCTTACCCTAAACCTAACCTTAACCCAAACACTAAACCTAACCCTAACCCTAACCCTAACCCTAAACCTAACCTTAACCCTAACGCTTATCCTTTCCCTACCCCTAACCCTAACCATAACCCTAAATCTAACTCTTGCCCTTACGCTAAAGCTAACACATAACCTAACCCTAACTCTTACCCTTACCCTAAACCTAACCCTAACAATGAACCTAACCTTAACCCTAATCCTTACCCTTACCCTAATCCTAACCCTAACCCTAAACCTTACCCTAACCCTAACCCTAACCCTAACCCTTATCCGAACCCTAACCCTAACCCTAACCTAACCCTTACCCTTACCCTAAACCTAACCCAAAACTTATCCCTAACCCTAACCCTGACCATAACTCTTACCCTTACCCTAAACTTAACCCTAAACCTAACCCTATCCCTAACTTTATCCCTTATCCTTACCCTAACCCTAACCCTAACCCTAACCGTAACCGTAACCCCTAACCCTAACCCTAAACCTAAACCTTATCCTTACCCTAACCCTAACCCTAACCCTAACAATAACCCTAACCCTTACCCTTACACTAACCCTAACCCTAACCTTAACCCCAACCCTAAACCTAACGCTAAACCTAACCCTAACCCTAAGCTTAACCCTAAAACTAACACTTAACCTTACCCTAACCTTAACCCTAACCCTAACCGTAACCCCTAACCCTAAGAGTACCATAACAATAACCCTAATCCTAACCTCTAACCCTAACCCTAACCCTGATCCTTACCCTAACCCTAACCCTAACCCTAACCCTTACCCTAACCCTAACCCTAACAGTAACCCCAACCATTACTCTAACCCTAACCCTAACCCCTAACCCTAACCCTTACCCTAACCCTAACCCTAACCCTTACCCTTAACTTAACCCTAACCATAACTGTAACCCTAACCCTTACCCTAACCCTTACCCTAACCCGGACCCTAACCCTAACCCATACACTTACCCTAACCCTAAGCCTAACCTAACACTTACACTTACCCTAACCCTAACCCTAACCATAACCCAACCCCCTAACCCTAACCCTTACCCTAACCCTAATCCTAACCCTAACCCTAACCATAACCCTTAACCTAACCACTAACCGTAACCCTAAACCTAACCCTTACCCTTACCCTAACCCTAACCGTAACCCTAACCCTAACCCTAACCCTAATCCAAATCCTTACCCTTACACTACCCAAACCCTAAACCTAACCCTAACCCTTACCCTGACCCTAACCCAAACCTAACCTTAACCCTAACCCTAACCCTAAACCTAAACTTAACCCTAAACTTTATCCTTTCCCTTACCCTAACCCTAAACCTAACCCTAAACTTAACCCTTGCCCTTACCCTAAAGCTAACCCGAAAGCTAACCCTAACCCTTACCCTTACAATAAACCTAACCCTAACCCTAAACCTAACCTTAACCCTAATCCTTACCCTTACCCTAATCCTAACCCTAACCCTAACCCTTACCCTTACCCTAACCCTAACCCTAACCTTAACCCTAAACCTAACCGTGACCCTAACCCTTACTCTTACCCTAAACATAACCCTAAACTTAACCCTAACCCTATCCCTATCCCTAACCTTATCTCTTACCTTACCCTAACCCCTAACCCTAACCTAAACCTAAACCTTACCCTTAACATAACCCTAACCTTAACCCTAACAATAACCCTAACCCTTACGCTTACACTAACCCTAACCCTAACCTTAACCCCAACCCTAAACCTAACGCTAACCCTAACCCTAACCCTTACCCTAACCTTAACCCTAACCCTAAAACTAACACTTACCCTTACCCTAACCCTAACCGTAACCCCTAA
>JANJXV010000649.1:237500-352500 GCA_024803745.1 Megascapheus bottae
AACTCTTCCCTTATCCTAACCCTAACCCTAACCCTAACCCTTACCCTAACCCTAACATTAACCCTAACCCTAAACCTTACCCTAACCCTAACCCTAAACCTAACGCTAACACTTACCCTAACCCTAAACCTAACCATAAACCTAACCCTATCCCTAACCGTAACAATAACCTAAAACTAACACTTACCCTTACACTAACCCTAACCCTAACCCTAACCCTTATCAAACCTAACCTTTACCCTAAACCTAAACCTAACCCTAAGGCGAACCCTAACACTTACCCTAACCCTAACCCGTCCATAAACCTAAACCTTACCCTAACCCTAATCCTAACCCTAAGCCTACACTTACCCTAACCCTAACCCTAACCCTAACCCTCACCCTTACCATAAACCTAACCCTAACCCTAACGCTAACCCTTATCCTAACCGTAACTGTAAACCTAACCCTAAACCTACCCCTAATTCTTACCCTTATCCTAACCCAAACCCTAACCCTAACCCTAACCCTAACCCCTAACCCTAACCCTAACCCTAACTGTTACCCTTATCCTAACCCTAAATCTAACCCTAAGCCTTACCCTTACCATAACCGTAACACTAACTCCAACACTAACACTTATCTTACCCTAACCCTAATCCTTACCCTAACCCTAAACCTAACTCTTACCCTTACCCTAACCCTAACCCTAACACCAACCCTAACCCTTAACCTACCCTAACACTAACACTAACCCCTAATCCTAACCCTTACACTAACCCTAATCCTAACCCCAAACCCTAAACCTAACCCCAACCCTAACCCTTAACCCTAACCCTAACCATATCCCCAACACTTAACCTAACCCTAACCCTCACACTAACACTAACACTTACCCTCACCCTCACCCTAACCCCTAACCCTAACACTTACCCTAAACATAACCCTAACCATAACCCTAACCCTTACCCTTAACCTAACCATAACCGTAACTCTATCCCTAACCCTAAACTTAACCCTTACCCTTACCCTAACCCTAAACCTAAGCCTACCCTTACCCTAACCCTAACCCTAAACCTATACCTAACCCTAACCCTAACCCTAACCTTAATCCTAAACCTAACTCTAAACCTAACCCTAACCCTTACCCTAACCCTAACCCTAATCCTAACCCTAATCCTTACCCTTACCCTAACCCTAACACTAACCCTAACCCTAACGCTAACACTTACACTTCTCCTAAACCATACCCTAGCCCTCACCCTAACCATTACCCTAACCCTAACCCTAAACCTTACCCTTACCCTAAATCTAACCCTAACCGTTATCCTAAACCTAACCCTAACCCTAATCCTAACCCTTACACTAACCCTAACCCTAAACCTAAGCCTAACCATAACCCTAACCCTAACCCTAACCCTAAACCTTACCCTTACCCTAAACCTAACCCTAACCCTTACCCTAACCCTAACCCTAAACCTTACCGTTACCCTAAAGCTAACCCTAACCCTAACCCTAACCCAAACCTAACCCTAATCCTTAACCTTACTCTAACCCTAACCCTAACCCTAACACTTACCCTAACCCTAACCCTAACACTAACCCTTACCCTAACCTTAACGCTAACCGTAACACTAACCCTAACCTAACCCTAACACATAACCTTACCCTAACCCTCACCCTAACCCTAACTGTAACCATAAACCTAACCCTAAACCTAAACCTAACCCTAACCCTAAACCTAACCCTAAACCTAACCCTGACCCTTACCCTAACCCTAAACCTAACCCTAAACCTAATCCTTACCCTTAACCTAACGCTAACCCTAACCCTAACCCTAACCCTAACACTAAACCTAACCCTTACCCTTACCCTAACCCTAACGCTAACCCTAACCCTAATCCTAACACTAACCCTAACCCTAAACCTAACTCTAACCCTAACCCTAACCCCTAACCCTAACCCTAACCCTAACACTAACCCTTACCCTAACCCTAACCCTAAACCTAACCCTAACCCTAACGCTAACACTAACCGTAACCCTAAACCTTACCCTAACCCTAACCATAACACTTACCCTAACCGTAACCCTAACCCTAACCCTAACCCTAACCCTAACCCTAACCCTAACCCTAAACCTCACCCCTAACCCTAACCCTAACCCTAACCCTTACCCTAAACCTAACCCTAACACTAACCCTAAACCTTAACCTAACCCTAACCCTTAACCTTAACCTAACCTTAACCCTAAACCTAACACCAACCCTAAACCTAACCCTAACCCTAACCCTAACCCTTAACCTAACCCTAACCATAACCCTAACACTAACACTTACGCTTACCCTAACTCTAACCCTAACCCTAACCCTAACACTTATCCTAACCCTAAGTCTACCACTAACCCTACACCTAACCCTAACCCTTACCCTTAATCTAACCCTAACCCTAACCTTAACTCCAACCCTAAACCTAACCCTAACCCTAACCCTAACTCTTACCCTAGCCCTAACCCTAACACTAATACCCTTACCCTAACGCTAACCCTCACCCTAATCCTAACCCTTATCCTAACCCTAACCCTAACCCTAACCCCAACACTTAAACTAACCCTAACCCTAACTCTCACCCTAAACCTACCCCTACAGCTAACCCTAACCCTTACCCTAACCCTAACCCTAACCTTAACCCTAACCCTTACCCTTACCCTAACCCTAACCTTTACCTTAAACCCAAACCTAAAGCTAACCCTAACCCTTACCCTTACCCTAATCCTAACCCTAAACCTAACCCTAAACCTAACCTTAACCCTAACCCTTACCCTTACCTAACCCTAACCCAAACCCTAAACCTAACCCTAAACATAACCCTAATCCATACCCTTACCCTAATCCCAACCCTAACCCTAACCCTTACCCTATCCCTAACCCTAACCCTGACCCTAACGCTTACCCTTACCCTAACCCTAATCCTAACCCTAAACGTAACTCTAACCCTAAACCTTACCCTTACCCTAACCCTAACCCTAACCCTAAACCTTACTCTTACCCTAATCCTAACCCTAACCTGAACCCTAACCCTAACCCTAACCCTTACCCTTACACTAACCCTAACCCTAACCCAAACCCTAAATCTTACCCTCACCGTAAACCTAACGCTAAACTTTACCCTAGACCTAACCCTAACCCTAACCTTTACCTTAACCCTAACAATAAACCTAACCCTTATCCTTACCCTAACGATAACCCTAACCCTAACCCTAACCCTAACCCTTAACCCAAACCTAACACTTATCCTAACCCTAACCCTAACCCTAATCCTAACCTTTAAACTAACACTAATACTAACTCTAACCCCAAGCCTAACACTTACGCTAACCACAACCCTAACCCTAACCCCTAACACTAACCCTAAACCCTAACCCTAACCCTAACTCTAACCCTTACCCTTTTCCTATCCCTAACCCTAACATTTACCCTTACCCTAACCCCTACCCTAACCCTAACCCTAACCCTTACTCTTCCCTAACCCTAACTTAAACCCTTACACTTACTCTAACCCTAAACCTAAACCTAAACCTAACCCTAACCCTAACCCTTACTCTAACCCTAACGCTAACACTTACCCTTCTCCTAACCCATACCCTAGCCCTCACCCTAACAATTACCCTAACCCTAACACTAGTCCTTACCCTAACCCTAACCCTAAACGTAACCCTAACCCTAACCCTAACACTAACCCTAACCCTAAACCTTACCCTTACCCTAAATCTAACCCTAACCCTTATCCTAAACCTAAGCCTAACCCGAACCCTAACCCTAACCTTTAAAATAACCCTAACACTAACCCTAACCCCTAAACCTAACCCTTACCCTAACCGTAACCCTAAACCTAACCCCTAAACCTAACCCTAAACCTAACCCTAACCCTAACCCTAACACTAACCCTAACCCTAAACCTTACCCTTACCCTAAACCTAACCCTAACCCTTACCCTAAACCTAAACCTAACCCTAACCCTAACCCTAACACTAACCCTAACCCTAAACCTTACCCTTACCCTAAATCTAAACCTAACCCTTATCCTAAACCTAACCCTAACCCGAACCCTAACCCTAACCTTTAAAATAACCCTAACACTAACTCTAACCCCTAAACCTAACCCTTACCCTAACCGTAACCCTAAACCTAACCCCTAAACCTAACCCTAAACCTAACCCTAACCCTAACCCTAACACTAACCCTAACCCTAAACCTTACCCTTACCCTAAACCTTACCCTAAACCTAAACCTAACCCTAACCCTAACCCTAACACTAACCCTAACCCTAAACCTTACCCTTGCCCTCAACCTATCCCTAACCCTTACCCTAAACCTAAACCTAACCCTAACCCTAACCCTTACCCTAACACTAACCCTTACCCTTAACCTAAACTTAACCCTAAACTTAACCCCAACCCTAACCCTAAAACTAACCCTAACCCTAACCCTTAACCTAAACCTAACCCTAACCCTAACCCTAACACTAACACTTACGCTTACCCTAACTCTAACCCTAACCCTAACCCTAACACTTATCCTAACCATAACCCTAACCCTAACCCTTACCCTTAACCTAACCCTAACCCTAACCTTAACTCCAACCCTAAACCTAACCCAAACCATAAACCTAACCCTTACCCTAACCCTAACCCTAACCTTAACACTAACACTTACCCTTACCCTAACCCTAACCCTAACCCTAACACTTACCCTTAATCTAACCCTAACCCTAACCTTAACTCCAACTCTAACCCTAACCCTAACCCTAACCCTAACCCTTACCCTAACCATAACCCTAACCCTAATCCTAACCCTTATCCTAACCCTAAGCCTAACCCTAACCCCAACACTTAAACTAACCCTAACCCTAACTCTCACCCTAAACCTAACCCTAACCCTAACCCTAACACTTACCCTAACCCTAACCCTAACCTTAACCCTAACCCTTACCCTTACCCTAACCTTAACCTTAACCTTAAAGCGAACCCTAAACCTAAGCCTAACACTTACCCTTACCCTAACCCTAACCCTAAACCTAACCCTAAACCTAACCTTAACCATAACCCTTACCCTTACCCTAACCCTAACCCAAACCCTAAACGTAACCCTAACCCATACCCTTACCCTAACCCCAACCCTAACCCTAACCCTTACACTATCCCTAACCCTAACCCTGACCCTAACCCTTACCCTTACCCTAACCCTAATCCTAACCCTAAACGTAACTCCAACCCAAAACCTTACCCTTACCCTAATCCTAACCCTAACCTGAACTCTAACCCTAACCCTAACCCTTACCCTTACCCTTACCCTAACCCTAAACCTAACCCAAACCCTAAACCTTACCCTTACCCTAATCCTAACGCTAACCCTTACCATACACCTAACCCTAACCCTAATCCTAACCCTTACCCTTACCTTAACCCTAACCCTAACTTTAACCCTTCCCCTTCCCCTAACTATAACCCTAACCCTAACCATAACACTTATCCTAACCGTAACCCTAACCCTAACCCTAACCCTTATCCTAACCCTAACCCTAACCTTTAAACTAACCCTAACACTAACTCTATCCCCTAAACCTAACCCTTACCCTAACCCTAACCCTAAACCTAACCCCTAACCCTAACCCTAAACCTAACCCTAACCCTAACCCTAATCCTTAACCTAAACCTAACCCTAACCCTAACCCTAACCCTTAACCTAACCCTAACCCTTACAATTAACCTAACCTTAACCCTAAGTCTAACCCTCACCCTAACCCTAACCCTTACCCTTAATATAACCCTAACCCTAACCTTAACTCCAACCCTAAACGTAACCCTAACCCTAACCCTAACTCTTACCCTAACCCTAACCCTAACCGTAACCATAACACTAACCCATACCCTTTCCCTAACCCCAACCCTAACCCTAAACATTACCCTATCCCTAAACCTAACCCTGACGCTAACCCTTACCCTTACCCTAACCCTAATCCTAACCCTAAACGTAACCCTAAACCTAAACCTTCCCCTTACCCTAACCCTAACCCTAACCCTAAACCTTACCCTTACCCTAATCCTAACCCTAACCTGAACCCTAACCCTAACCCTAACCCTTACCCTTACCCTAACCCTAACCATAACCCAAACCCTAAACCTTACCCTTACCCTAATCCTAACGCTAATCCTTACCCTAGACCTAACCCTAACCCTAACCCTAACCCTTACACTTACCTTAACCATAACCCTAATCCTAACCCTAAACGTAACTCTAACCCTAACCCTAACCTTAACCCTAACCCTTACCCTTACCCTAACACTAACCTTAAACCTAAACCTAACCTTAATACTAACCCTAATCCTTACCCATACCCTAACCCTAACCATAACCCTAAACCTAACCCTTACCCTTAACCTAACCCTAACCCTAACCCCTAACCCTAACCCTAACACTTGCACTAACCCTAACCCTAACCCTAACTCTAACACTCACCCTAACCCTAACCCTTACCTAACCTTTATCCTAACCCTAACCCTAACACTTACCCTTACCCTAACCCATACCCTAACCCTAACCCTAAACCTTAGCCTACCCAAACCCTAACCCAAAGCCTTTCACTTACTCTAACCCTAACCCTAAAACTAACCCTAACCCAAACCCTTACCCTTATCCTAACCCTAACCCTAACCCTTACCCTTACCCTAACGCTAACCCTAACCCTAACCATAACACTTACCCTAACCGTAACCCTAACCCTACCCTAACCTTTATCCTAAGCCTAACCCTAACCCTAACCTTTAAACTAACCCTAACACTATCTCTAACCCCTAGACCTAACCCTTACCCTAAGCCTAACCTTAAACCTAACCCCTAACCCTAACCCTAAACCTAACCCTAACCCTAACCAAACCCTTACGCTAAACCTAACCCTAACCCTAACCCTAACCCTTAACCTAACCCTAACCCTTATCCTTAACCGAACCTTAACCCTAAACTTAACCCCAACCCTAAACCGAACCCTAACCCTAACCCTAACCCTTAACCTAACCCTAACCATAACCCTAACACTAACACTTACGCTTATCCTAACACTAACCCTAACCCTAACCCTAACACTTATCCGAAACCTAAGCCTAACCCTAACCCTAACCCTAACACTTACCCTTAATCTAACCCTAACCCTAACCTTAACTCCAACTATAACCCTAACCCTAACCCTAACCCTAACCCTTACCCTAACCCTAACCTTAACCCTAATCCTAACCCTTATCCTAACCCTAAGCCTAACCCTAACCCCAACACTTAAACTAACCCTAACCCTAACTCTCACCCTAAACCTAACCCTAACCCTAACCCTAACACTTACCCTAACCCTAAGCCTAAACTTAACCCTAACCCTTACCCTTACCCTAACCCTAACCTTAACCTTAAACCTAACCCTAAACCTAACCTTAACCATAACCCTTACCCTTACCCTAACCCTAACCCAAAACCTAAACCTAACCCTAACCATAACCCTAACCCATACCCTTACCCTCACCCCAACCCTAACCCTAACCCTTACCCTATCCCTAACCCTAACCCTGACCCTAACCCTTACCCTTACCCTAACCCTAATGCTAAACCTAAACGTAACTCTAACCGTAAATCTTACCCTTACCCTTACCCTAAACCTAACCCTAACCTGAACCCTAACCCTAACCCTAACTCTTACCATTACCCTAACCCTAACCCTAACCCAAACCCTTAAACTTACCCTTACCCTAATCCTAACGCTAACCCTTTCCCTAGACCTATCCCTAACCCTAACCCTAACCCTTACCCTTACCTTAACATTAACCCTAAACCTAACCCTTACCATTACCCTAAGGATAACCCTAACCCTAACCCTAACCCTAACACATACCCTTACCCTAACCCTAACCCAAACCCTAACCTAACCCTAAACGTAACCCTAAACCTAACCCTAACCCTAACACTAACCCCTAACCCTAACCCTAACACTTACACTAACCCTAACCTTAACCCTAACCCTAACACTTACCCTAACCCTAACCCTTATGTAACCCTTATCCTAACCATAACCCTAACCCTAACCCTAACCTAACCCTTAACCTAACCCTAACACTAACTCTAATCCCTAACACTAAACCTTAACCTAACCCGAACCTTAACCCCAACACTAAACCTAACCCTTCCTCTAACCCTAACCCTTACCCTTACCCTAACCTTAACCGTAAGCCTAACCCTAACCCTAACCCTATCCCTAACCCTAAACCTAACCCTAACCATAACCCTAACCCTTACCCTTACCCTAACGCTAACCCTAACCTAACCCTAACCCTTACACTTACCGTAACCCTAACCCTAACCTTAACCCTAACCCTAACCCTAAACCTAACCTTAACCCTAACCCTTACCCTTTCCCTAAACTTAACCCTCACCCTAACCCTAACATAATCCTAACCCTAAACCAAACCATTACCCTTACCCTAACCCTAACCCTAACCTTAACTCTAACCCTAACCCTTATCCTTTCCCTAAACCTAACCCTAACCCTAACCCTAACCTACTCCTAACCCTAAACCTAACCCTTACCCTTACCCTAACCCTAACCCTTACCCTAACACTAACCCTAACCCTAACCCTTATCCTTTCCTTAAACCTAACCCTAACCCTAACCCTAACCTAATCCTAACCCTAAACCTGACCCTTACCCTTACCCTTACCCTAACCCTAACCAAAACTTAACTCTAACCCTAACCCTAACCCTAACTCTCACTCTTACACTAAGCCTAACCCTAAACCTAACCCTAACCCTAACCCTACCAGTAACCCTATCCCTTACTCTTACCCTAACCTTAACCCGAAAGCTAACCCTAATCGTAACTCCTAACCCTAACCCTTATCCTAACCCTTACCCTTTCCCTAACCCTAACCCTAACCCTAACCCTTACCCTTAACCTAACGCTAACCCTAACCTTAATCGCAACCCTAAACCTAACCCTAACCCTAAACCTTACCCTAAACCTGATCCTAACCCTAACCCTTATCCTAAACCTAACCCTAAACCTAACCCTAACCCTAACCCTAACCCTTACGCTAACCATAACCTCAAACCTAACCCGAACCCGAACCCTAACACTTACCCTAACCCTAAATCTAAGCCTAACCCTTACCCTAACCATAATCCTAACACTAACGCTAACCCTTATCCTAACCCTAACCACAACACTAACCCTAACCCTAACCCTTAATCTAATCCTAACACTGACTCTAACCCCTAACCCTAACCCTTACCCTAACCCCAACCCTAACCCCTAACCATAACCCTAAAACCAAACCTAACCCCTAAACCTAACCCTAACCCTAACTCTTACCCCTATTCCTAACCCTAATCCTAACCCTAAGCCTTACCCTTACCGTAACCCCTATCCTAACCCCAACCCTAACCCTAATCCTTACCCTAACCCTAACCCTAATCCTGACCCTTACCCTAACCCTAACCCTAACACTAACCCCAACCCTTACCATAAACCTAACCCTAACCCCCAACCCTAACCCTTACCCTAAACCTAACCCTTATCCTAACCCTAATCCTTACCCTTACCCTAACCCTAACCCTAACCCTAAACCTATCCCTAACACTAACCTTAACCCTAACCTTTACACTTACCCTAACCCTAACCCTAACAATAACCCCAAAACCTAACCCAAACCTAACCCTAATCCTTAACCTTACTCTAACCCTAACCCTAACCCTAACACTTACCCTTAATCTAA
Organism: Megascapheus bottae; assembly: GCA_024803745.1. NCBI lineage: Eukaryota > Metazoa > Chordata > Mammalia > Rodentia > Geomyidae > Megascapheus > Megascapheus bottae. The sequence continues at coordinate 247,286 of JANJXV010000649.1, forward strand.
CCCTAACCCTATCCTTAACTCCAACTCTAACCCTAACCCTAACCCTAACCCTAACCCTTACCCTAACCATAACCCTAAGCCTAATCCTAACCCTTATCCTAACCCTAAGCCTAACCCTAACCCCAACACTTAAACTAACCCTAACCCTAACTCTCACCCTAAACCTAACCCTAACCCTAACCCTAACACTTACCCTAAACCTAACCCTAACCTTAACCCTAACCCTTACCCTTACCATAACCCTAACCTTAACCTTAAACCCAACCCTGAACCTAACCCTAACACTTACCCTTACCCTAACCCTAACCCTAAACCTAACCCTAAACCTAACCTTAACCATAACTCTTACCCTTACCCAGACCCTAACCCAAACCCTAAACCTAACCCTAACCATAACCCTAAACCATACCCTCACTCTAACCCCAACCCTAACCCTAACCCTTACCCTATACCTAACCCTAACCCTGACCCTAACCCTTACCCTTACCCTAACCCTAATGCTAACCCTAAACGTAACTCTAAACCTAAACCTTACCCTTACCCTTACCCTAAACCTAACCCTAACCTGAACCCTAACCCTAACCCTAACTCTTACCCTTACCCTAACCCTAACCCTAACCCAAACCCTTAAACTTACCCTTACACTAATCCTAACGCTAACCCTTTCCCTAGACCTAACCATAACCCTAAACCTAACCCTTACCCTTACCTTAACATTAACCCTAAACCTAACCCTTACCATTACCCTAAGGATAACCATAACCCTAACCCTAACCCTAACACATACCCTTACCCTAACCCTAACCCAAACCCTAACCTAACACTAAACGTAACCCTAAACCTAACCCTAACCCTAACACTAACGCCTAACCCTAACCCTAACACTTACACTAACCCTAACCATAAGCCAAACCCTAACACTTACCCTAACCCTAACCCTTTTGTAACCCTTATCCTAACCATAACCCTAACCTTAACCCTAACCCTGACCTTACCCTAACCGTAACACTAACTCTAATTCCTAACACTAACCCTTAACCTAACCCGAACCTTAACCCCAACACTAAACCTAACCCTTACTCTAACCCTAACTCTTACCCTTACCCTAACCTTAACCTTAAGCCTAACCCTAACCCTAACCCTATCCCTAACCCTAAACCTAACCCTAACCATAACCCTAACCCTTATCCTTACCCTAACGCTAACCCTAACCTAACCCTAACCCTTACACTTACCGTAACCCTAACCCTAACCTTAACCCTAACCCTAAGCCTAAACCTAACCTTAACCCTAACCCTTACCCTTTCCCTAAACTTAACCCTAACCCTAAACCTAACCTACTCCTAACCCTAAACCTAACCCTTACCCTTACCCTAACCCTAACCCTAACTCTCGCTCTTACACTAAGCCTAACCCTAACCCTAACCCTAACCCTAACAATACCAGTAACCCTATCCCTTACTCTTACCCTAACCTTAACCCGAAAGCTGACCCTAATCGTAATTCCTAACCCTAACCCTTACCCTAACCTTTACACTTTCCCTAACCCTAACCCTAACCCTAACCCTTACCCTTAACCTTAATCGCAACCCTAAACCTAACCCTAACCCTAAACCGTACCCTAAACCTAATCCTAACCCTAACCCTTATCCTAAACCTAACCCTAAACCTAACCCTAACCCTAACCCTTACCCTAACCCTACCCTAAACCTAACCCTAATCCTAACCCTAACCCTTAACCTAACACTAACCCTAACTCTAAACCTAACCCTAACCCTTTCCCTAACCCTAACCCTAAACCTTACCCTTACCCTAACACTAACCCTAAACCTAACCCTAACCCTAACCCTAACCCTTACCCTAACCCTAACCCTAATCCTAACCCTAACCCTTACCCTTACCCTAACCCTAACACTAACCCTTATCCTAACCCTAACCCTAAACTTAACCCTAAACCTTACCCTTACACTTACTCAAACCCTAAACCCAACCCTAACCCTTATCCTAACCCTAATCCTAATCCTAAACCTAACCCTTACCCTTACCCTAACCCTAACCCTAAACCTAACCCTAACCCTAAACTTAACCCTAAACCTTACCCTTACACTTACCCAAACCCTAAACCTAAACCTAACCCTTACCCTTACCCTGACACTAACCCTAACCTTAACCCTAACCCTAATCCTAAACCTAACATTAACCCTAACCCTTATCCTTTCCATAACCCTAACCTTAACCCTAAACCTAAACCTAAACCTAACCCTAAACCTAACCGTTACCCTTACCCTAACCCTAACACTAAACCGAACCATACCCTAAACCGTACCCTAAAACTAACCCTAACCCTTACCCTAACCCTAACCCTAACCCTAAACCTAACCCTTACTCTTACCCTAAACCTAACCCGAAACATAACACTAAACCTTATCCTTACCCTAACTCTAACCCTAAACCTAAACCTAACCTTAACCCTAATCCTTACCCTTACACTAACCCTAACCCTAACCCTAAACCTTACCCTAAAACTAACCCTAACACTTACCCTAACCCTAACCCTAAACCTAACCTAACCCTTACCCTTACCCTAACCCTAAGCCTAACCATAAACCTAACCCTAAACCTGACCCTAACCCTTACCCTTACCCTAACCCTAAGCCTAACCATAACCCTAACCCTAAACCTGACCATATCCCTTACCCCTACCCTAAACCTAAACCTAAACCTAACCCTAACCATAACCCCTAAACCTAACCCTAACCCTAAGCTTTACCCTTACCCTATCCCAAACCCTAAACCTAACACTTACCCTTAGCTTAACCCTAATCCTAACCATAACCCTTACCCTTACCCTAACGCTAACCCTAAACCTAACCCTAACACATACCTAACACATACCCTTACCCTATCCCTTACCCCAACCCTTACCATAACCCTAAACCTAACCCTAAACCTAATCCTAACCCTAACCCTAACCCTTACCCTAAGCCTAACCTTATCCCAACACTAAATCTAACGCTAAGACTATCCCTAACCCTTACCCTTACGCTAACCCTAACCCTAAACCTAAAGCTAACCCTAACCCTAATCCTTACACTAACACTAACCCTAACCCTAAACATCATCCTTACCCTTACCCTAAACCTAACCCTAAACCTAATACTAACCCTAACCCTAACCTTAACCCTAACCCTTACCCTTACCCTAACCCTAACATTAACACTGAACCTAACCCTAACCCTAATCCTTACCCTAATCCTAACCCTAAACGTAACCCCAATCCTAACTCTAACCCTTAACCTAACACTAACCCTAACTCTAAACCTAACCCTAACACTTACCCTAACCATAACACTTACCCTTATCCTAACTCTAACCATAATCCTAACACTTACCCTTACCCTAACCCCAACCCTAACCCTAACCCTTACCCTAAACCTAAACCTAACCCTAACCCTAAAACTAACCCTTACCCTTACCCTAACCCTAACCCTAACCCTAACATTAACACTTACCCTTACCCTAATCCTAACCCTAATCCTAACCTTTATCCTAACCCTAACCCTAACCCTAACCTAACCCTAACACTCACCCTAACCCTAACCCTATCTCTAACCTTATCCCTTACCCTTACCCTAACCCTAACCCTAATCCTCAACCTAACCCTTACCCTTGCCCTAACCCTAACCCTAACCCTAATACTAACTCTAACCCTATCTTTAACCGTAACCCTTACCCTTACAGTAACCCTAACCCTAACCCTAATCCTAAACATAACCCTAACCCTAACCCTTACCCTAACCCTACCCTAAACCTAACCCTAATCCTAACCCTAACCCTTAACCTAACACTAACCCTAACTCTAAACCTAACCCTAACCCTTTCCCTAACCCTAACCCTAAACCTTACCCTTACCCTAACACTAACCCTAAACCTAACCCTAACCCTAACCCTAACCCTTACCCTAACCCTAACCCTAATCCTAACCCTAACCCTTACCCTTACCCTAACCCTAACACTAACCCTTATCCTAACCCTAACCCTAAACTTAACCCTAAACCTTACCCTTAGACTTACTCAAACCCTAAACCCAACCCTAACCCTTATCCTAACCCTAATCCTAATCCTAAACCTAACCCTTACCCTTACCCTAACCCTAACCCTAAACCTAACCCTAACCCTAAACTTAACCCTAAACCTTACCCTTACACTTACCCAAACCCTAAACCTAAACCTAACCCTTACCCTTACCCTGACACTAACCCTAACCTTAACCCTAACCCTAATCCTAAACCTAACATTAACCCTAACCCTTATCCTTTCCATAACCCTAACCTTAACCCTAAACCTAAACCTAAACCTAACCCTAAACCTAACCGTTACCCTTACCCTAACCCTAACACTAAACCGAACCATACCCTAAACCGTACCCTAAAACTAACCCTAACCCTTACCCTAACTCTAACCCTAACCCTAAACCTAACCCTTACTCTTACCCTAAACCTAACCCGAAACATAACACTAAACCTTATCCTTACCCTAACTCTAACCCTAAACCTAAACCTAACCTTAACCCTAATCCTTACCCTTACACTAACCCTAACCCTAACCCTAAACCTTACCCTAAAACTAACCCTAACACTTACCCTAACCCTAACCCTAAACCTAACCTAACCCTTACCCTTACCCTAACCCTAAGCCTAACCATAAACCTAACCCTAAACCTGACCCTAACCCTTACCCTTACCCTAACCCTAAGCCTAACCATAACCCTAACCCTAAACCTGACCCTATCCCTTACCCCTACCCTAAACCTAAACCTAAACCTAACCCTAACCATAACCCCTAAATCTAACCCTAACCCTAAGCTTTACCCTTACCCTATCCCAAACCCTAAACCTAACACTTACCCTTAGCTTAACCCTAATCCTAACCATAACCCTTACCCTTACCCTAACGCTAACCCTAAACCTAACCCTAACACATACCTAACACATACCCTTACCCTATCCCTTACCCCAACCCTTACCATAACCCTAAACCTAACCCTAAACCTAATCCTAACCCTAACCCTAACCCTTACCCTAAGCCTAACCTTATCCCAACACTAAATCTAACGCTAAGACTATCCCTAACCCTTACCCTTACGCTAACCCTAACCCTAAACCTAAAGCTAACCCTAACCCTAATCCTTACACTAACACTAACCCTAACCCTAAACATCATCCTTACCCTTACCCTAACCCTAACCCTAAACCTAATACTAACCCTAACCCTAACCTTAACCCTAACCCTTACCCTTACCCTAACCCTAACATTAACACTGAACCTAACCCTAACCCTAATCCTTACCCTAATCCTAACCCTAAACCTAACCCCAATCCTAACTCTAACCCTTAACCTAACACTAACCCTAACTCTAAACCTAACCCTAACACTTACCCTAACTCTAACACTTACCCTTATCCTAACCCTAACCATAATCCTAACACTTACCCTTACCCTAACCCGAACCCTAACCCTAACCCTAACCCTTACCCTAAACCTAAACCTAACCCTAACCCTAAAACTAACCCTTACCCTTACCCTAACCCTAACCCTAAACCTAACCCTAACCCTAACCCTTACCCTTACCCTAAGCCTAACCCTAAACCTAAACCTTATGCTTACCCGAACCCTAACCCTAACCTAAACCCCAACCCTAAATCTAACCCTAACCCTACCCCTAAACCTTACCCTAGCCCTAACCCTAACCCTAACACTAACACTTACCCTTACCCTAACCCTAACCCTAAACCTAACCCTAAACTTTATCCTAACCCTAACCCTAACCCTTAACCTAACCGTAACACTAACCCTAACCCTAACACTATCTCTAACCCTATCACTTACCCTTACCATAACCCTAACCCTAAAGCTAACTATAACCGTAACCCCTAAACATAACCCTAACCCTTACACTTACCCAAACCTAATCCTAACCCTAACCCTAACCCTTACCCTAACACTAACCCTAACCCTAACCCTAACCCTAACACTTACACTTACCCTAACCCTAAACCTAACCCTAAACCTAATCCTAACCCTAACCCTTACCCTTACCCTAACCCTAACCCTAACCCTAACCCAAACCCTAAACCTTACCTTACCGTAAACCTAAACCTAACCCTTCCCTAATCCTACCCCTAACCCTCAACCTAAGCCTTACCCTTATCTTAACCCTAACCCTAAACCAAACCTTTACCCTTACCCTAACGATAACCCTAAACTTAACCCTAAGCCTAAACTTAACACATACTCTTACCCTAACCATAACCCTAACCTAACCCTAAAACAAACCGTAAACCTAACCGTAAGCCTAACCCTAAACCTAACACTTACACTAACCCTAACCCTAACCCTAAACCTTACCCTAAACCTAACCCTAACCCTAACCCTTATCCTTTCCCTAACCCTAACCCTAACCCTAACCCTAAACCTAACCCTAACCCTTAAACTAACCCTAACACTAACTCTAACCCCTAACCCTAACATTTACCTTAACCCGAAAATTAACCCAACACTAAACCTAACCCTAACTCTAACCCTAAACCTTACCCTTACCCTAACCTTAACCCTAAACCTAACCCTAACCCTAACCCTTAACCTTACCCTAACCCAACCGAAATCCTATCCCTAATACTTACCCTTACCCTAACCCTAACCCTAACCCTAACCCTAAACCTAACCCTAACCCTAACAGTAACACTTACCCTTACCCTAACGCTAACCCTAACCTAACCCTAACCATTAACCTTACCCTAACCATAACCCTAACCTTAACCATAACCCTAACCCTAACTTAACCTTAACCCTAACCCTTATCCTTTCCCTAACACTAACCCTAACCCTAAACCTAATCCTAACCATAAACCTAACCCTTACCCTTACCCTAACACTAACCCTAAACTTAACCCTAACCCTAACCCTAAACCTAACTCTTACCTTTACCCTAACCCTAACCCTAAACCTAAACCTAACCCTAAACCTATCCCTAACCCAATCCCTTACTCTTACCCTAACCCTAACCGAAACCTAACCCTAACCGTAACACCTAACCCTAACCCTTAACCTAACCGTTACCCTTACCCTAACCCTAACCCTAATCCTAACCCTTACCATTACCCTAACGCTAACCCTAACCTTAATCGCAACCCTAAACTTAACCCTAAACCTACCCCTAACCCTTACCCTAACCCTAACCCTAACCCTAACTCTAACGCTTACCCTTACCCTAACCCTAACCCTTAACCTAACCCTAACACTAACCCTAAACCTAACACTATCTCTAACCCTATCCCTTAGCCTTACCCTAACCCTAACCCTAAAGCTAACGCTAACCGTAACCCCTAATCCTAACCCTAACCCTTACACTTAGCCAACCCTAACCCTAACCCTAACCCTTACCCTAACACTAACCCTAACCATAACCCTAACCCTTACACTTACCCTAACCGTAAACCTAACCCTAAACCTAACCCTAACCCTAAACCTTACCCTTACCCTAACCCTAACCCTAACCCAAACCCTAAAGCTTACCTTACCCTAAAACTAACCCTAACCCTTACCCTTACCTTAACCCTAACCCTAAACCAAACCTTTACCCTTACCCTAACGATAACCCTAACCTTAACCCTAACCCTTACGCTAACACATACTCTTACCCTAACCCTAAACCTAACTCTAACGTAACCCTAAATCAAACCCTAAACCTAGCCGTAACCCTAACCCTAACCCCTAACCCTAACCCTAACACTTACAATAACCCTAAACCTAACCCTAACCCTAAACCTTACCCTAACCCTAACCCTAACCCTTATCCTTTCCCTAACCCTAACTCTAACCCTAAACCTAACCCTAATCCTTAACCTAACCCTAACACTAACTCTAACCCCTAACCCTAACATTTACCCTAACCCAAACCTTATCCCCAACACTAAACCTAACCCTAACTCTAGCCCTAAACCCTGCCCTTGCCCTAACCTTAACCCTAAACCTAACCCTAACCCAAACCCTTAACCTTACCCTAACCCTAACCCAAATCCTAACCCTAATACTTACCCTTACCTAACCCTAACTCTAACCCTAACCCTAAACCTAACCCTAACCCTAACCCTAACACTTACCCTTACCCTAACGCTAACCCTAACCTAATCCTAACCATTAACCTTACCCTAACCATAACCCTAACCTTTACTCTAACCCTAATCCTACCCTAACCTTAACCCTAATCCTTATCCTTTCCCTAACCCTAACCCTAACCCTAAACCTAATCCTAACCATAAACCTAACCCTTATCCTTACCCTAACCCTAACCCTAACCTTAACCCTAACCCTAACCCTAACTCTTACCTTTACCCTAACCCTAACCCTAAACCTAAACCTAACCCTAACACTATCCCTAACCCAATCCCTTACTCTTACACTAACCCTAACCGAAACCTAACACTAACCGTAACCCCTAACCCTAACCCTTAACCTAACCGTTACCCTTACCCTAACGCTAACCCTAACCCTAACCATTACCATTACCCTAACGCTAACCCTAACCTTAATCGCAACCCTAAACCTAACCCAAACCCTAACCTAACACTTACACTTACCTTAACCCTAACCCTAAACCTAAACTTAACTCTAACCCTAACCATTATTCTAACCCTAACCTTAATCGAACCCTAACCCTTACCCTTACCCTAAACCTAAACTTAACCCTAACCCTAACCGTTATCCTAACCCTAACCTTAATCGAACCCTAACCCTTACACTTACCCTAACCCTAACTCTAACCCTAAACCTAAACGTAACACTAAACTTAACCCTAACCCTCACCCTTACGCTAACACTAACCACAAGCCTAACCCTAAACCTAACTCGAACCCTAACCCTAACCCTTACCCTTACCCTAACCCTAACCCTAAACCTAACCCTAACCCTTACCCTTACCCTAACCCTAACCCTAACCTTAACCCTAACCGTAACCCTAAACCTACCCTTAACCGTAACCCTTATCCTTTCCCTAACCCTAAACTTAACCCTAACCATTAACCTAACAGTAATCCTAACACTAACCATTAACCTTAACCCAGCCCTAACAGTAAACCTAACCCTAAGCCTTACCCTTACCCTAACCCTAACCCTAACCCTAACCTTAATCCTAACCTTTACCTTACCCTAAACCTAACCCTAACCCTAAACCTAACCTTAACCCTAACCCTAACCCTTACCCTAACCCTAACCATAACCATAACCTAACACTTAACCTTACCCTAACAGTAACCCCAAATTTAACCCTAACCCTAACCCTAACTCTTACCCTTATCCTAACAATATCCCTAACACTAACACCCTTAGCCTAACCCCTACCCTAACCCTAACGCTAACCCTTACGCTAACCCTAAACCTAACCCTAAACTTTACCCTAACCCTAACCCTATATCTAACCCTAACACTAACCCTAACACTAATCCTTACTCTTACCCCAACCCTAACCCTAACCCTAAACATTACCCTTACTCTAAACCTAACCGTAACCCTTACCCTAACCCTAACCCTAACCCTAACCCCAACGCTAATCCTAACTCTAACACTAACCCTAACCCTTACCCTTACCCTAATCCTCACCCTAAACCTAACCCTAACCCTAACCCTAACCCTAATCCTTACCTCAAACCTAACCCTAATCATAAACCTAACCCTTACCCTTACCCTAACCTAACCCTAATCCTAACCCTAAACCTTACCGTAACGCTAACCGTAACCCTAACCCAAACACATACCCTAACACATACCCTTACCCTATCCCCAAGTCCAACCCTAACCGTAACCCTAAAACTAACCCTAAACCTAACCCTACCCCTAAACCTAACCCTAAGCCTTACCCTAACCCTAACCTGAACCCTAACACTAATCCTAAACCTAACCATTACCCTTACCCTAACCCTAACCCTGACCCTAAAACTAACCCTAACCCTAACCCTTACCCTAACACTAACCCTTACTCTAACCCTAACCCTAACCCTAACCCTTACCCTGACCCTAAAACTAACCCTAACCCTAAACTTAACCCTAACCCTTACCCTTACCCTAACCCTAACCCTAAGAGTAACCCTAACTAGAAACCTAACCCTAACCCTAACCCTTACCCTAACCCTAAAACTAAACCTAAACCTAATCCTAACCCTAACCCTTAACCTAAACCTAACCCTAACTATAACCCTAACCCTAACCCTTACCCTAACACTAACCCTAACTCTAACCCTTACCATTACCCTAACCCTTACCCTAACCCTAAACCTAACCCTTACCCTAACCCTAAACCTAACCCTAAACCTAACCCTAAGCCTAACCTTTACCCTTACCCTAACCCTAACTCTAACCCTAAACCTAACCTTAACCCTAATCCTTACCCTTACCCTAACCCTAACCCTAACCCTAAACCTTACCCTAAAACTAACCCTAACACTTACCCTAACCCTAACCCTAACCTAACCCTTACCCTAACCCTCACCCTAACCCTAACTGTAACCATAAATCAAACCCTAAACCTAACTCTAACCCTAACCCTAACCCTAAACCTAACCCTAACCCTAACCCTAACCCTTACACTAACCCGAATCCTAACCCTAACCCTTACCCTTAACCTAACGCTAACCCTAACCCTAACCCTAACCCTAACCCTAACCCTAACTCTAAACCTTACTTTTTCCCTAACCCTAAAACTAAACCTAACCCTAAACCTAACCGTAACACTAAATGTAACCCTTACCCTTGCCCTAACCCTAACGCTAAACCTAACCCTAACCCTTACCCTTACCCCAACGCTAAACCTAACCTTAAACCTAACCCTTATACTTTCGCTAACCCTAACCCTAACCCTAACCCTAAACCTAACCCTAACACTAAATCTAACCTTACCCTTATCCTAACCTTAACGCTAAACCAAACCCTAACACTTACCCTTAACCTAAACCTAAACCTAACCCTAACCCTAACCTTAACCCTAACCCTTACGCTTACCCTAACCCTAACCATAACCCTAACCCTAAACCTAACCCTAAAAATAACCTTAACACTTACCCTAACCTAACCCTAACCGTAACCTAACCTTTACCCTTATCCAAACCCTAACCCTAACCATAACCTTAACCCTTTCCCTAACCCTAACCCTTACCCTTACCCTAACCCTATCCCTAAACCTAAACCTAACCCTAACCCTAACCATAATCCTTACCCTAACCCTAACCCTAATCCTAACCCTTACACTTACCCTAACCCTAACCTTAACCCCAACCCTAAACCTAACCATAACCCTAACCCTAACCCTAAGCCTTACCCTAACCCTAACCTGAACCCTAACACTAATCCTAACCTTAACACTAAACCTAACCCTTACTGTTACCGTAATCCTAACAATAAACCTAACGCTAACCCTAACCGTAACACTTACCTCAACCCTAACCCTAATCCTAAACCTAACCCTTACCCTTACCCTAACCCTAACCCTGACCCTAAAACTAACCCTAACCCTAAACTTAACCCTAACCCTTACCCTTACCCTTACCCTAACCCTAACCCTAACAGTAACCCTAACTAGAAACCTAACCCTAACCCTAACCCTTACCCTAACCCTAAACCTAAACCTAAACCTAACCCTAATCCTAACCCTAAACCTTAACCTAACCCTAACCCTAACTCTAACCCTAATCCTAACCCTTACCCTAACACTAACCCTAACTCTAACCCTTACCATTACCCTAAACCTTACCCTAACCCTAAACCTAACCCTTACCCTTACCCTAACCCTAACCCTAACCCTAAACCTAACCCTAACCCTAACCCTAAGCCTAACCTTTACCCTTACCCTAACCGTAAGGCGAACCCTAAACCTAACCCTAACCCTAACCCTAAACTTAAACCTAACCCTTACCCTTACCCTAACCCTAACCATAAACCAAACCTAACCCTAACCCTAAACCTAACCCTTATCCTTACCCTAACCCTAACCCTAAACCTAACCCTAACCCTTACCCTTACCCTAACCCTATCCCTAACCTTAACCCTAACCCTAACCCTAACCCTAACCTTAACCCTAACCCTTACCCTTACCCTAACTCTACCCCAAAACCTAACCCTAAACCTAACCTTAACCCTAATCCTTACCCTTACTCTAACCCTAACCCTAAACCTTACCCTAAAACTAACCATAACCCTTACCCTAACCCTAACCCTAACCTAACCCTTACCCTAACCCTCACCCTAACCCTAACTGTAACCATAAAACAAACCCTAAACCTAACTCTAACCCTAACCCTAACCCTAAACCTAACCCTAACCCTAACCCTAACCCTTACACTAACCCGAATCCTAACCCTAACCCTAACCCTAACCCTAACCCTAACCCTAACGCTAACCCTAACACTAACCCTAAACCTAACCCTAACCCTAACCCTAACCTTAACCCTAAACCTTATTCTTTCCCTACCCCTAACCCTAACCCTAACCATAAACCTAACCGTAACACTAAATGTAACCCTTACCCTTACCCTAACCCTAACCATAAACCTAACCCTAACCCTTACCCTTACCCTAACGCTAAACCTAACCTTAAACCTAACCCTTATACTTTCCCTAACCCTAACCCTAATCCTAACCCTAAATCTAACCCTAACACTAAACCTAAGCCTTACCCTTATCCTAACCTTAAAGCTAAACCAAACCCTAACACTTACCCTTAACCTAAACCTAACCCTAACCCTAACCCTAACCTTAACCCTAACCCTTACGCTTACCCTAACCCTAACCATAACCCTAACCCTAAACCTAACCCTAAAAATATCTTTAACACTTACCCTAAACCTAACCAAACCGTAACCTAACCTTTACCCTTATCCAAACCCTAACCCTAACCATAACCTTAACCCTATCCCTAACCCTAACCCTTACCCTTACCCTAACCCTATCCCTAAACCTAAACCTAACCCTAACCCTAACCCTAATCCTTACCCTAATCCTAACCCTAATCCTAACCCTTACACTTACCCTAACCTTAACCCCAACCCTAAACTTAACCCTAACCCTAACCCTAACCCTTACCCTACCCCTAACCGTAACCCTAACACTTACACTTACTTTAACCCTAACTCTAATACTAAACCTAAACCTTATCCTAACCCTAACCCAAACCCTAACATTTAACCTAACACTAACACTAACCCTAACCCTTAACCCTAACACTTACCCGAACCCTAACCCTAACCCTAACCCCTAACCCTAATCCTAACCCTAAACCTAACACTAACCCTAACCCCTAACCCTAACCTTAACCCTAACTCTAACCCTTACCCTATCCTCACCCTAACCCTAACACTTACCCTTATCCTAAACCATACCCTAACCCTAACCCTAACCCTAACCCTTACCATAACCCTAACCCTAACCCTAAACCTTACCTTTACTCTAACCTTAAACTTAACTCTAACCCTAACACTAACCCTAAACCTAAACCTTACCCTTACCCTAAACCTAACCCTAACCCTTACCCTAACCCTAACGCCTAGCTTAACCCTAACATTAACCCAAACCCTAAACCTAACACATACCCTTACCTAACCCTAAACCTAACCCTAACCCTAAACCTAAACCTAAACCTAAACTTAAGCCTATCCCTTACCCTTACCCTAACCTTAACCCTAACCATAACCCTAAACCTGACCCTAATCCTAACCCTAACCCTTGTCCTTATCATAAGCCTAACCCTAACCCTTACCCTGATCCTAACCCTAACCCTAACACTTACCCTAACCCTAACCATAACCGTAACCCTTAAACTAACTCTAACACTAATTCTAACCCCTAACCTAACCGTTACATAACCCAAACCAGAACACTAACACCTAACCCTAACCCTAACGGTAACCCTAAACCTAACCATAACCCTAACCCTAACCCTAACCCTCACCCTTACCCTAACCCTAACCTTAACCCAAACACTAAACCTAACCCTAATCCTAACCCTAACCCTTTACCTTACCCTAACCCTAACCCTAAACCTAACCCTAAACATAAGCCTAACCCTAAACCTTACCCTAACCTAACCCTAACCCTCACCCTTACCCTAACCCTAACACTAACCCTAAAACTAACCCTAACCATAACCTTAACCCTAAACCTTACCCTTTTCCTAACCCTAACCCTAACCCTTACCCTAACCCTAACTGTAACACTAACCCTAACCCTTACCCTAACCCAACTCCTAACCCCTAAACCTAACCCTTAACCTAAACCTAACCCTAACCCTAACTCTAACCCTAACCCTAACCCAAACCCTAACCTTAACTCTATCACTAACCCTAAACCTTTCCGTTACCCTAACCCTAACCCTAAACCTAACCCTATCCCTAACCATAACCCTAACCCTAACCTTAACCCTAACCCTAAACCTAACCCAAATCTTTACCCTAAACCTAACCCTAACCCTTACCCTTACCCTTACCCTAACCTTAACCCCAACCCTAAACCTACCCTAACCCTAAACCTTACCCTTAACCTAACCCTAACCCTAACCCTAACACTAACACTTACACTTACCCTAAACCTAACCCTAGACCTAAATCTAACCCTTATCCTAACCCGAACCCTAACACAAATCATTAACCTAAAATTAACCCTAACGCTAACCCCTAACCCTAACACTTACCCTAACCCCAACCCTAACCATAACCATAACCCCTAACCCTAATCCTAACCCTAACCCTAACCCTAACCCTGACCCCTAACCCTAACCCTAACCCTAACCCTTACCCTTATCGTAATCCTAACGCTAACACTTACCCTTATCCTAACCAATAACCTAACCCTAACCCTAACCCTTACCCTAACCCTAACCCTAACCCTTACCCTAACCCTAACCCTAAACCTAACGCTAACCCTAACACTAACCCTAACACTAAACCTTACCCTTACCCTAAAGCTAACCCTTACCCTTACCCTAAACCTAACCTAACCCTAACCCTAACCCTTAGCTTAACCCTAAACCTAACCCTAACCCTAACACATACCCTTACCCTAACCCTAACCCTAACACTAAACCTATACCTAAACCTAACCCTAACCTTAACCCTAACCCTTACCCTTACCCTAACCTTAACCCTAACCCAAAACCTAAACCTAACCCTAACCCTAAACCTAACGCTTACCCTTACCCTAACCCTAAACCTAACCCTAATCCTAACCTTTAAACTAACACTAACACTAACTCTAACCCCTAACCCTAACTCTTACCCTAACCACAACCCTAACCTTAACCCCTAACCCTAACCCTAACCCTAACCCCTAACCCAAACCTAACCTTAACCCTAACCCTTATCCTTCCCTAACCCTAAACCTAACCCTAACCCTTACCCTAACACTTATTCTAACCCTAACCCTATCCTTAACCCTAACGCTGACCCTAAACCTAACCTTAACCCTAACCCTTATCCTTTCCCTAACCCTAAACCTAACCCTAACCCTTAACCTAACAGTAACCCTAAACCTAACCCTTAATCTTACCCTAGCCCTAACCCTAACCCTTACCCTAACCCTAACCCTAACCCTAAACCTATCCCTAACCCTAACCCTTATTCTAACCCTAACCCTAACCTAACCCTAATCCTAACCCTAACCCTTACCCTAACACTAACCCTTACTCTAACCCTAACCCTAACCCTAACCCTTACCCTTACCTAACACTAACTCTAACCCTTACCCTAACCCTAACGCTTAGTTTAACCCTAACATTAACCCTAACCCTAAACCTAACACATACACTTACCCTAACCCTAAACCTAACCCTAACCCTAAACCTAAATCTAAACCTAAACCTAAACTTAAGCCTATCCCTTACCCTTACCCTAACCTTAACTCTAACCATAACAATAAACCTAACCCTAATCCTCACCCAAACCCTTGTCCTTACCCTAACGCTAACATTAACCCTTACCCTAACCCTAACCCTAACCCTAACCCTAACACTTAACCTAAACCTAACCTTAACCCTAATACTAAACCTTACCCTAACCCTAACCCTAACCATAACCGTAACCCTTAAACTAACCCTAACACTAATTCTAACCCCTAACCTAACCCTTACCTAACCCTAACCCGAACACTAACCCCTAACCCTAACCCTAACCCTCACGCTTACCCTAAACCTAACCTTAACCCAAACACTAAACCTAACCCTAACCCTAACCCTAACCCTAAACCTAACCTTAACCCTAACGCTTATCCTTTCCCTACCCCTAACCCTAACCATAACCCTAAATCTAACTCTTGCCCTTACGCTAAAGCTAACACATAACCTAACCCTAACTCTTACCCTTACCCTAAACCTAACCCTAACAATGAACCTAACCTTAACCCTAATTCTTACCCTTACCCTAATCCTAACCCTAACCCTAAACCTTACCCTAACCCTAACCCTAACCCTAACCATAACCCTAAACCTAACTCTAACCCTAACCCTAACCCTAAACCTAACTCTAACCGTAACACCTAACCGTAACCGTAACCCTAAACCTTACACTTACCCTAACCCTAACCCTAACCCGAACCTTAACCCCAACCCTAAACCTAACCTTAACTCTAACCCTAACACTGACACTTACCCTTAACCTAACCCTAAACCTAACCCTAACCCCTAACCCTAACCCTAACCCTAACCCTTACCCTTATCCTAACCCTAAACCTAACCCTAACACTTACCCTTACCCTAACCCCAAACCTAACCCTAACCCTAGCCCTTACCCTAATCCTAACCCTAACCCCTAAACCTTACCCTTACCCTAACCCTAAACCTAACCCTAAACCTAAACCTAACCCTAACCCTTACCCTTACCCTAACCCTAAACCTAACCCTAATCCTAAACCTTACCCTTGCCCTAAACCTAACACTATCCTTGCCCTAACCCTAACCCTTACCCTAACCCTAACCCTAACCCTAACCCTAACCCTGACCCTAACTCTAACCCTTACCTTTCCCCTAACGCTAATCCTAACCCAAACCATAACCCTAACACATACACTTACCCTAACCCTAACCCTAACCCCTAACACTAACGCGAACTCTAACCCTAAATCCAACCCTAAACCCTAAACCTAACCCTAACCCTAACCCTAACCCTTACACTTATCCTAACCCTAACCCTAACCCTAACACATACCCTTACCCTAACCCAACCCTAACCCTAACCCTAACCCTAAACCTTACCCTAATCCTAACCCTAACCCCTAACACTTACCCTTACCCTAACCCTAAACCTAACACTAAACCTAACCCTAACCCTAACCCTTACCCTTACCCTAACCCTAACCCTAACCCTAATCCTAAACCTTACCCTTGCCCTAAACCTAACCCTATCCTTGCCCTAACCCTAACCCTAACCCTAACCCTGACACTAACCCTAACCCTAACCCTAACCCTAGCCCTAACCCTGACCCTAACTCTAATCCTTACCCTTCTCCTAACACTAAACCTAACCCTAACCCTAACCCTAACACATACCCTTAACCTAACCCTAACCCTAACTGTAACCCTAAACCTAACCCTAAACCTAAGCCTAACCCGAACCCTAACCCTTACTCTAACCCTAACCTTAACTCCAACACTAAACCTAACCCAAACCCTAACCCTAAACCTTACCCTTACCCTAACCCTAACCCTAAACCTAACCCTAACTCTAACCCTAACACTAACACTAACCCTAACCCTTACCCTAATCCTAAACTTAATCCTAACCCTTACACTAAGCCTAACCCTAAACCTAACCTTAACCCTAACCTTAACCCTAATTCTTACCCTAACCCTGACCTATCCCTAATATTAAATCTTACCCTTACCATAACCCTAACCCTAACCCTAACCCTTATCCTAACCCTAAACCTAACCCTAAACCTAACCCTTAACCTAATCCTAACACTAACCTTGTCCCCTAACCCTAACCCTTACCCTAAACCGAACCCTAACCCTAACCCTAACCCTAACCCCTAATCCTAACAATAACCCTAACCCTAACCCTAACACCTAACCCTAACCCTAACCCAAACCCTTATGCTTATCCTAAACCTAACCCTAACCCTAACACTTATCCTTACCCTAACCCCAACATTAACCCTAACTTTAACCCTAACCCTATCCCTTACCCTTACCCTAACCCTAAACCTAACTCTAAACCCAACCCTAACCTTAACCCTTACCCTTACCCTAACCCTACCCCTAACCCTAACCCTAACCCTAAAACTTACCCTTACCTGAAGCCTAAAACTAACCCTTAACCTAAACCTAACCCTAACCCTTACCCTAACCCTTACCTTTACCTTAACCCTAACCCTAACCCTAACCCTTACCCTTACCCTAACGTTAACCTAACCCTAACTCTAACCCTAACCATAACACATACTCTTACCCTAACACTAACCTTAACCCCAACTGTAACCGTAAACCTAACCCTAACCCTAACCCTAACCCTAACCATTACCCTTACCCTAACCCTAACTTTAAACCTAACCCTAACCCTAACCCTAAGCCAAACACTTACCCTTACCCTAACACTAACCCTAATGTTGACCCTAACCCTAACCCTAACCCTAACCCTAAACCTAATACTTACCCTCAACCTAACCCTAACCCTAATCTTAACCGTTACCCTAACCCCAACCCTAACTCTAACCCTTACCCTAACCCTAACCCCAACCCTAACCGTAACACTAACCCTAACACTAACACTTACCCTTACCCTAACCCTAAACCTAACCATTATCCTAAACCTAACCCTAACCCTAACCCTAAAACTAACCCTAACCCTAACCCTAACCCTTACCTAACCCTAACCCTAAACCTTACCCTAACCCTAACCCTAAACCTAACCCTAACCCTAACCCTAAACCTAACACTAAAACTAACCCTTAACCTAACCCTAACCCTAACCGTAAACCTTACCCTAACCCTAACCCAAACCCTTACCCTAACCCTAACCCTAACCCTAACGATAACCCTTATCCTAACAGTAAACCTAACCCTAACCCTCACCCTAACCCTAACTCTTACCCTTTTCCTAACCCTAACCCTAACTATAAAACTAAATTTAACCCTAACCCTTATCTTTAACCTAACCCCGAACCCTAACCCTAACCCTTACGCTTACCCTAACGCTAACCCTAACCTAAACCTAACCATTACCCTTAACCTAACCCTAACCGTAACCTTACCCTAACGCTAATCCTAAACCTAACCTTAACCCTAACCCTTATTCTCACCCTAACCCTAACCCTAAACCTAAACCTAATCCCAACCCTAAACCTAACCCTTACCCTTACCCTAACCCCAACCCTAACCTTAACCCAAACCCTAACCCTAACCCTAACCCTAACCCTAAACCTAACCATAACCCTAACCCTATCCCTAAACCTATGCCTTACTCTTACCCTAACCCTAATCCGAAACATAACCCTAACCATAACCCTTAACCCTAACCCTTAACCTAACCCTTACCCTTACCCTAACCCTAACCCTAAGCTTAACCCTAACCCTTTCACTTACCCTAACGCTAACCCTATCCTCAATCGTAACCCTAAACCTAACCCTAACCCTAACCCTAACCCTTACCCTAACCCTAAACCTAACCCTAAATCTAACCCTTATCCTAAACCTAACCCTAACCCTAACGCTAACCCTTATCCTAACCCTAACCCTAAACCTAAACCTAACCCTAACCCTAAATCTAAACCTAACCCTAACCCTAAACCTAACCCTAACCTTAACCCTAACACTAACACTAACACCTAACCCTAATCCTAACCCTAAACCTACCCCTAACCCTAACCCATAACCCTAACCCTAACACTTACCCTTATCCTACCCCTAACCCTAACCCTAAAACTTACCCTTACACTAACCCATACCCTAAACCTAACCCTAACCCTAACCCTTACCCTAACCCTAACTTAACCCTAACCCTAACCCTTACCCTTACCCTAACCCTAAACCTAACCCTAACCCTAACCCTAACCCTAACCCTTACCCTAACCCTAACCCTAACCCCAAGCCTAACCCTAAACCGTACTGTTACCCTAATCTTAAACTTAACCCTTACCCTAAACCTAACCCTAACCCTAACCCTTAACCTTACCTTAACCCTAAACCTAAACCTAACCCTGACCCTTACCCTAACGCTAACCCTAAACCTAACCCTAACACATACCCTAACACATACCCTTACCCTAAGCCTAACCCTAACCCTAACCGTAACCGTAAACCTAACCCTAAACCTAACCCTAACCCTAACCCTAACCCTTACCCTAACCGTAAGTCTAAACCTAACCCTCACCCTATCCCTAACCCTAATACTTACACTAACCCTAACCCTAAGCCTAACCCTTAGCCTTACCGTAACCCTAACCCTAACGCTAACCCTTATCCTAACCCTAACCCTAACACTAACCCTAACCCTAACCCTTAACCTAACCCTAACACTAACTCTAACCACTAACCCTAACCATACACTAACCCTAACCCTAACCCCTAACCCTAACCCTAAAACCAAACCGAATCCCTAACCCTAACCCTAACCCTAACTATTACCCTTATCCTAACCCTAAACCTAACCCTAAGCCTTATCCTTACCCAAACCCCTACCCTAACCCTAACTCTAACCCTAATCCTTACACTAACCCTAACCGTAACCGTAACCCTTAACCTTACAATAACCCTAACACTAACCCTAACCTTTACCATAAACCTAACCCTAACCCCCAACCCTAATCCTTACCCTAACCCTAAGCCTTCCCCTTACACTAACCCCTACCCTAACCCTAACCCTAACCCTAATCCTTACCCTAACCCTAACCCTAACCCTTAACCTTACCCTAACCCTAACCCTAACTCTTACCCTTACCCTAACCTTAATCCTAACCCAAACCTTATCCCTAAACCAATCCGTAACCCTTACCCTAACCCTAACCCGAAACCTAAACCTAACCGTAACCCCTAACCCTAACCCTAGCCCTAACAATTACCCTTACGCTAACCCTAACCCTAAACCTAACCCTAACCCTAACCCTACCCTTACACTAACGCTAACCCTAACCTTAACCGCAACCCTAAACCTAACCGTAACCCTAACCCTACCCCTTACCCTAACCGTAACACTAAACCTAACACTAACACTTACCCTCACCCTAACCCTATCCCCAACCCTAAAAGTTATCCTAAACCTAAACCTAACCCTAACCCTAAACCTAACCCTAACCCTAAAAATAACCCTAACCCTAACCCTAACACTAACACCTAACCCTAATCCTAACCCTAAACCTAACCCTAACCCTAACCCATAACCCAAATCCTAATCATAACACTTACCCTTATCCTAACCCTAACACTTACCCTTTCACTAACTCATACCCTATCCTAACCCTAACCCTAACCCTTACCCTAACCCTAACCTAACCCTAACCCTAACCCTTACCCTTACCCTAAACATAAACCTAACCCTAACCCTAACCCTTACCATTACCCTAACCCTAACCCTAACCCTAACCCTAAACCTTACCCTTACCCTAATACTAAACATAAACCTTACCCTAAACCTAACCCTACCCCTAATCCTTGACCTTACCTTAACCCTAACCCTAACCCTAACCCTAACACATACCCTTACCCTAACCCTAACCCTAACCTAACACTAAACCTAACCCTAACCCTAACCCTAACACTTACACTAACCCTAACCCTAACCCTAACCCTAACCCTAACCCTTACACTAACCCTAATCTTAACCCTAACCCTAACGCTTACGCTTACCCTAACCCTTACCCTAACCCTAACCCTAACACTTACCCTTACCCTAACCCTAACCCTAACCCCAACCCTTACCCTTACCCTTACCCTAAACTTAACCGTAAACCTAACCCTAAACCTAACCCTAAAACTAACCCTAAACCTTACCCTAACCCTAACCCTAATCCTAACCCTAAACCTTACCCTTACCCTAACCCTAACCCTAAACCTAACCCTAACCATAACCCTAACCCTTACCCTTACCCTAACGCTAACCCTAACCTAACCCAAACCATTATACTTACCCTAACCCTAACCCTAACCTGAACAATAACCCTAACCCTAAACTTAAACTTAACCCTAACCCTTATCCTTTCCCTAACCCTAACCCTAACCCTAAACCTAATCCTAACCCTAAACCTAACCCTGACCCTTACCCTAACCCTAACCCTAACCTTAACTCTAACCCTTACCCTAACCCTAACTCTTACCCTTACCCTAACCCTAACCCTAAACCTAACCCTAACCCTAACCCTTTCCCTAACCCTATCCCTTACTCTTACCCTAACCCTAATCTGAAACATAACCCTAATCCTAACCCCTAACATTAACCCTTACCCTAACCCTTACCCTTACCCTAACCCTAACCCTAAACCTAACACTAACCCTTACCCTTAACCTAACGCTAACCCTAACCTTAATCGCAACCCTAAACCTAACTCTAACCCTAACCCTAACCCTTACCCTAACCCTAACCTTTGCCCTAAACCTAACCCTAAACCTAACCCTAACCCTAACCCTAACCCTTACCCTAACCCTAAACCTAACCCTAACCCTAACCGTAAACATAAATCTAACCCTAAACCTCACCCTAAAAGTTACCCTAACCCTAACCCTAAGCCTAACTCTTACCCTAACCCTAACCCTAGCCCTAACGCTAACCCTTATCCTAACCCTAACCCTAACACTAACCCTAACCCTAACCCTAACCCTAACCCTAACCCTTACCCTTACCTTAACCCGAACCCTAAACCTAACCCTTACCCTTACCCTAAGGATAACCCTAACCCTAACCCTAACCTTAACACATACCCTTACCCTAACCCTAACCCAAAACCTAACCTAACCCTAAACGTAACCCTAAACCTAACCCTAACCCTAACCCTAACCCCTAACCCTAACCCTAACACTTACACTAACCCTAACCCTAACTCTAACCCTAACACTTACCCTAACCCTAACCTTTACCTAACCCTTATCCTAACCATAACTCTAACCCTAACCCTAACCCATAACCCAAATCCTAATCCTAACACTTACCCTTATCCTAACACTAACACTAACCCTAACACTTACCCTTTCACTAACTCATACCCTATCCTAACCCTAACCCTAACCCTTACCCTAACCCTAACCTAACCCTAACCCTAACCCTTACCCTTACCCTAAACATAAACCTAACCCTAACCCTAACCCTTACCATTACCCTAACCCTAACCCTAACCCTAACCCTAAACCTTACCCTTACCCTAATACTAAACATAAACCTTACCCTAAACCTAACCCTACCCCTAATCCTTGACCTTACCTTAACCCTAACCCTAACCCTAACCCTAACACATACCCTTACCCTAACCCTAACCCTAACCTAACACTAAACCTAACCCTAACCCTAACCCTAACACTTACACTAACCCTAACCCTAACCCTAAACCTTACAATAACCCTAATCTTAACCCTAACCCTAACGCTTACGCTTACCCTAACCCTTACCCTAACCCTAACCCTAACACTTACCCTTACCCTAACCCTAACCCTAACCCCAACCCTTACCCTTACCCTTACCCTAAACTTAACCGTAAACCTAACCCTAAACCTAACCCTAAAACTAACCCTAAACCTTACCCTAACACTAACCCTAATCCTAACCCTAAACCTTACCCTTACCCTAACCCTAACCCTAAACCTAACCCTAACCATAACACTAACCCTTACCCTTACCCTAACGCTAATCCTAACCTAACTCAAACCATTATACTTACCCTAACCCTAACCCTAACCTGAACAATAACCCTAACCCTAAACTTAAACTTAACCCTAACCCTTATCCTTTCCCTAACCCTAACCCTAACCCTAAACCTAACCTTTACCCTAACCCTAACCCTAACCCTTAACCTTACCTTAACCCTAAACCTAACCCTTACCCTTACCCTAACGCAAAACCCTAGCACTAACCCTAACACATACCCTAAAACATACCCTTACCCTTACCCTAACGCTAACCCTAACCGTAAACCTAACCCTAACCCTAACCCTAACCCTAACCCTTACCCTTCCCCTGACCCTAACCCTAACCCTAACCCTAAACCTTACCCTTATCCTAAACCTAAACCTAACCTTTACCCTAAACCTAACCCTAACCCTAACCCTAACCCTTAAACTTACCTTAACCCTAAACCTAACCCTTACCCTTACCCTAACGCAAAACCCTAGCACTAACCCTAACACATACCCTAAAACATACCCTTACCCTTACCCTAACCCTAACCCTAACCGTAAACCTACACCTAACCCTAACCCTAACCCTAACCCTTACCCTTCCCCTGACCCTAACCCTAACCCTAACCCTAAACCTTACCCTTATCCTAAACCTAAACCTAACCTTTACCCTAAACCTAACCCTAACCCTAACCCTAACCCTTAACCTTACCTTAACCCTAAACCTAACCCTTACCCTTACCCTAACGCAAAACCCTAGCACTAACCCTAACACATACCCTAAAACATACCCTTAACCTTACCCTAACCCTAACCCTAACCCTTACCCTAACCTTAACCTTAACCCCAACACAAAACCTAACCCTCACCCTAACCCTAACCCTTACTCTAAACCTAACCCTAAACCTAACCCTAACCCTAACCCTAAACCTTACCATAACCCTAACCCTAATCCTAACAATAACCCTTACCCTTACCCTAACCCTAAAACTAACCTTAACCCTAACCCTTACCATTACCCTAACCCTAACTCTAACCCTAACCCTAAACCTAACCCTAACCCTAACCCTAACCCTAAAAATTACCTTTAGCCTAACCCTAAACCTTACCCTAACCCTAACACTAACCCTAAACATAACCCTAACCCTAACACATACCTTAACCCTAACCCTAACCCTATCCCTAACCCTAACCCTAACCCTAACCCTAACCCTAACCCCAACCCTAACCCTAACGCTAAACCTCATCCTAACCCTAACCCTAACGCTAACCCTAACCCTTAACCTAACCCTAACACTAAATCTAACCCCTAACCCTAAACCTTACGTAACCCTAACCCCTAACCCTAACCGTAACCTTAACCCCTAACCCTAACCTTAACCAAAACCCTAAACCTTACCCTTATCCTAACAATAATACTAACCCTAACACTTACCCTTACCCTAAGCCCTGCACGAACCCTAACCCTAACCCTAACCCTTACCCTAAAACTAACCCTAAACCTTACCCTGACCCTAACCCTTAGCCTTGCCCTAACCCTAATCCTAACCCTAACCCTAAACGTAACCCATACCCTTACCCTTACGCTAACCCTAAACCTAACCCTAAACCTTACACTTACCCTTACCCTAACGCTAACCCTTATCCTAACCCTAACCCTAACCCTAACCCCAACACTTACCCTAACCCTAACCCTAACACTATACCTAACCCTTACCCTAACCCTAACCCTAACACTAACGCTAACCCTTATCCTAACCCTAACCCTAACACTAACACTAACCCTAACTCTAACCCCTAACCCTACCCCCTAACCTAACCTTAACCCTAACCCTAACTCTAACCTTAACCCCTAACCCTAACCCTAACCCCTAACCCTAACTTTAACCCTAACCCTAACCCTTACCCTTATCCTAACACTAACCCTAACCCTAACCCTTACCTTTACCGTAACCCTACCCTAACCCTAAGCCTAACCCCTACCATAACCCTAACCCTAACCCTTACCCTGACCCTAACCCTTATCCTTACCCTAACCCTAACCCTAAACCTAACTCTAACCGTAACACCTAACCGTAACCGTAACCCTAAACCTTACACTTACCCTAACCCTAACCCTAACCCGAACCTTAACCCCAACCCTAAACCTAACCTTAACTCTAACCCTAACACTGACACTTACCCTTAACCTAACCCTAAACCTAACCCTAACCCCTAACCCTAACCCTAACCCTAACCCTTACCCTTATCCTAACCCTAAACCTAACCCTAACACTTACCCTTACCCTAACCCCAAACCTAACCCTAACCCTAGCCCTTACCCTAATCCTAACCCTAACCCCTAAACCTTACCCTTACCCTAACCCTAAACCTAACCCTAAACCTAAACCTAACCCTAACCCTTACCCTTACCCTAACCCTAAACCTAACCCTAATCCTAAACCTTACCCTTGCCCTAAACCTAACACTATCCTTGCCCTAACCCTAACCCTTACCCTAACCCTAACCCTAACCCTAACCCTAACCCTGACCCTAACTCTAACCCTTACCTTTCCCCTAACGCTAATCCTAACCCAAACCATAACCCTAACACATACACTTACCCTAACCCTAACCCTAACCCCTAACACTAACGCGAACTCTAACCCTAAATCCAACCCTAAACCCTAAACCTAACCCTAACCCTAACCCTAAAAATTACCTTTAGCCTAACCCTAAACCTTACCCTAACCCTAACACTAACCCTAAACATAACCCTAACCCTAACACATACCTTAACCCTAACCCTAACCCTATCCCTAACCCTAACCCTAACCCTAACCCTAACCCTAACCCCAACCCTAACCCTAACGCTAAACCTCATCCTAACCCTAACCCTAACGCTAACCCTAACCCTTAACCTAACCCTAACACTAAATCGAACCCCTAACCCTAAACCTTACGTAACCCTAACCCCTAACCCTAACCGTAACCTTAACCCCTAACCCTAACCTTAACCAAAACCCTAAACCTTACCCTTATCCTAACAATAATACTAACCCTAACACTTACCCTTACCCTAAGCCCTGCACGAACCCTAACCCTAACCCTAACCCTTACCCTAAAACTAACCCTAAACCTTACCCTGACCCTAACCCTTAGCCTTGCCCTAACCCTAATCCTAACCCTAACCCTAAACGTAACCCATACCCTTACCCTTACGCTAACCCTAAACCTAACCCTAAACCTTACACTTACCCTTACCCTAACGCTAACCCTTATCCTAACCCTAACCCTAACCCTAACCCCAACACTTACCCTAACCCTAACCCTAACACTATACCTAACCCTTACCCTAACCCTAACCCTAACACTAACGCTAACCCTTATCCTAACCCTAACCCTAACACTAACACTAACCCTAACTCTAACCCCTAACCCTACCCCCTAACCTAACCTTAACCCTAACCCTAACTCTAACCTTAACCCCTAACCCTAACCCTAACCCCTAACCCTAACTTTAACCCTAACCCTAACCCTTACCCTTATCCTAACACTAACCCTAACCCTAACCCTTACCTTTACCGTAACCCTACCCTAACCCTAAGCCTAACCCCTACCATAACCCTAACCCTAACCCTTACCCTGACCCTAACCCTTATCCTTACCCTAACCCTAACCCTAAACCTAACTCTAACCGTAACACCTAACCGTAAACGTAACCCTAAACCTTACACTTACCCTAACCCTAACCCTAACCCGAACCTTAACCCCAACCCTAAACCTAACCTTAACTCTAACCCTAACACTGACACTTACCCTTAACCTAACCCTAAACCTAACCCTAACCCCTAACCCTAACCCTAACCCTAACCCTTACCCTTATCCTAACCCTAAACCTAACCCTAACACTTACCCTTACCCTAACCCCAAACCTAACCCTAACCCTAGCCCTTACCCTAATCCTAACCCTAACCCCTAAACCTTACCCTTACCCTAACCCTAAACCTAACCCTAAACCTAAACCTAACCCTAACCCTTACCCTTACCCTAACCCTAAACCTAACCCTAATCCTAAACCTTACCCTTGCCCTAAACCTAACACTATCCTTGCCCTAACCCTAACCCTTACCCTAACCCTAACCCTAACCCTAACCCTAACCCTGACCCTAACTCTAACCCTTACCTTTCCCCTAACGCTAATCCTAACCCAAACCATAACCCTAACACATACACTTACCCTAACCCTAACCCTAACCCCTAACACTAACGCGAACTCTAACCCTAAATCCAACCCTAAACCCTAAACCTAACCCTAACCCTAACCCTAACCCTTACACTTATCCTAACCCTAACCCTAACCCTAACACATACCCTTACCCTAACCCAACCCTAACCCTAACCCTAACCCTAAACCTTACCCTAATCCTAACCCTAACCCCTAACACTTACCCTTACCCTAACCCTAAACCTAACACTAAACCTAACCCTAACCCTAACCCTTACCCTTACCCTAACCCTAACCCTAACCCTAATCCTAAACCTTACCCTTGCCCTAAACCTAACCCTATCCTTGCCCTAACCCTAACCCTAACCCTAACCCTGACACTAACCCTAACCCTAAACCTAACCCTAGCCCTAACCCTGACCCTAACTCTAATCCTTACCCTTCTCCTAACACTAAACCTAACCCTAACCCTAACCCTAACACATACCCTTAACCTAACCCTAACCCTAACTGTAACCCTAAACCTAACCCTAAACCTAAGCCTAACCCGAACCCTAACCCTTACTCTAACCCTAACCTTAACTCCAACACTAAACCTAACCCAAACCCTAACCCTAAACCTTACCCTTACCCTAACCCTAACCCTAAACCTAACCCTAACTCTAACCCTAACACTAACCCTAACCCTTACCCTAATCCTAAACTTAATCCTAACCCTTACACTAAGCCTAACCCTAAACCTAACCTTAACCCTAACCTTAACCCTAATTCTTACCCTAACCCTGACCTATCCCTAATATTAAATCTTACCCTTACCATAACCCTAACCCTAACCCTAACCCTTATCCTAACCCTAAACCTAACCCTAAACCTAACCCTTAACCTAATCCTAACACTAACCTTGTCCCCTAACCCTAACCCTTACCCTAAACCGAACCCTAACCCTAACCCTAACCCTAACCCCTAACCCTAACAATAACCCTAACCCTAACCCTAACACCTAACCCTAACCCTAACCCAAACCCTTATGCTTATCCTAAACCTAACCCTAACCCTAACACTTATCCTTACCCTAACCCCAACATTAACCCTAACTCTAACCCTAACCCTATCCCTTACCCTTACCCTAACCCTAAACCTAACTCTAAACCCAACCCTAACCTTAACCCTTACCCTTACCCTAACCCTACCCCTAACCCTAACCCTAACCCTAAAACTTACCCTTACCTGAAGCCTAAAACTAACCCTTAACCTAAACCTAACCCTAACCCTTACCCTAACCCTTACCTTTACCTTAACCCTAACCCTAACCCTAACCCTTACCCTTACCCTAACGTTAACCTAACCCTAACTCTAACCCTAACCATAACACATACTCTTACCCTAACACTAACCTTAACCCCAACTGTAACCGTAAACCTAACCCTAACCCTAACCCTAACCCTAACCATTACCCTTACCCTAACCCTAACTTTAAACCTAACCCTAACCCTAACCCTAAGCCAAACACTTACCCTTACCCTAACACTAACCCTAATGTTGACCCTAACCCTAACCCTAACCCTAACCCTAAACCTAATACTTACCCTCAACCTAACCCTAACCCTAATCTTAACCGTTACCCTAACCCCAACCCTAACTCTAACCCTTACCCTAACCCTAACCCCAACCCTAACCGTAACACTAACCCTAACACTAACACTTACCCTTACCCTAACCCTAAACCTAACCATTATCCTAAACCTAACCCTAACCCTAACCCTAAAACTAACCCTAACCCTAACCCTAACCCTTACCTAACCCTAACCCTAAACCTTACCCTAACCCTAACCCTAAACCTAACCCTAACCCTAACCCTAAACCTAACACTAAAACTAACCCTTAACCTAACCCTAACCCTAACCGTAAACCTTACCCTAACCCTAACCCAAACCCTTACCCTAACCCTAACCCTAACCCTAACGATAACCCTTATCCTAACAGTAAACCTAACCCTAACCCTCACCCTAACCCTAACTCTTACCCTTTTCCTAACCCTAACCCTAACTATAAAACTAAACTTAACCCTAACCCTTATCTTTAACCTAACCCCGAACCCTAACCCTAACCCTTACGCTTACCCTAACGCTAACCCTAACCTAAACCTAACCATTACCCTTAACCTAACCCTAACCGTAACCTTACCCTAACGCTAATCCTAAACCTAACCTTAACCCTAACCCTTATTCTCACCCTAACCCTAACCCTAAACCTAAACCTAATCCCAACCCTAAACCTAACCCTTACCCTTACCCTAACCCCAACCCTAACCTTAACCCAAACCCTAACCCTAACCCTAACCCTAACCCTAAACCTAACCATAACCCTAACCCTATCCCTAAACCTATGCCTTACTCTTACCCTAACCCTAATCCGAAACATAACCCTAACCATAACCCTTAACCCTAACCCTTAACCTAACCCTTACCCTTACCCTAACCCTAACCCTAAGCTTAACCCTAACCCTTTCACTTACCCTAACGCTAACCCTATCCTCAATCGTAACCCTAAACCTAACCCTAACCCTAACCCTAACCCTTACCCTAACCCTAAACCTAACCCTAAATCTAACCCTTATCCTAAACCTAACCCTAACCCTAACGCTAACCCTTATCCTAACCCTAACCCTAAACCTAAACCTAACCCTAACCCTAAATCTAAACCTAACCCTAACCCTAAACCTAACCCTAACCTTAACCCTAACACTAACACTAACACCTAACCCTAATCCTAACCCTAAACCTACCCCTAACCCTAACCCATAACCCTAACCCTAACACTTACCCTTATCCTACCCCTAACCCTAACCCTAACACTTACCCTTACACTAACCCATACCCTAAACCTAACCCTAACCCTAACCCTTACCCTAACCCTAACTTAACCCTAACCCTAACCCTTACCCTTACCCTAACCCTAAACCTAACCCTAACCCTAACCCTAACCCTTACCCTAACCCTAACCCTAACCCCAAGCCTAACCCTAAACCGTACTGTTACCCTAATCTTAAACTTAACCCTTACCCTAAACCTAACCCTAACCCTAACCCTTAACCTTACCTTAACCCTAAACCTAAACCTAACCCTGACCCTTACCCTAACGCTAACCCTAAACCTAACCCTAACACATACCCTAACACATACCCTTACCCTAAGCCTAACCCTAACCCTAACCCTAACCGTAACCGTAAACCTAACCCTAAACCTAACCCTAACCCTAACCTAACCCTTACCCGTACACTAACCTTAACCTTAACCCCAACACTAAAACTAACCCTAAACCTAACCCTAACCCTAACCCTAACCCTTACCCTTACCCTAAACCTAACCCTAACCTTAACCCTAACCCTTACCATTACCCTAACATTAAATCTAACCCTAACCCTAACCCTAACCCTAACCCTAACCCTAAAAATTACCTTTAGCCTAACCCTAACCCTAACACTAACCCTAACCCTAACCCTAACCCTAACACATACCTTAACCCTAACCCTAACCCTATCCCTAACACTTACGCTAACCCCAACCCTAACCCTAAGGCTAACACTTATCCTAACCCTAAACCTAACGCTAACCCTAACCCTTAACCTAACCCTAACACTAACTCTAACCCCTAACCCTAAACCTTACCTAACCCTAACCCCAACCCTAACCATAACCCTAACCCTAACTCTAACCAAAACCCTAACCCTTACCCTTATCCTAACAGTAACACTAACCCTAACACTTACCCTTACCCTAACCCCTACACTAACACTAACCCTAACCCTAACCCTTACCCTAACCCTATCCCTAACCCTAACCCTAACATTACCCTTGCCCTAAACCTAACCCTGTCCCTTACCCTAACCCTAACCCTAAACCTTACCCTTACCTTAACGCTAACCCTAAATCTAACACTTACCCTTCCCCTAAGGCTAAACCTGACCCTAACCCTAACTCTAACCCTAACACATACCCTTACCCTAATCCTAACCCTAAGCGTAACCCTAAACCTAACACTAAACCTAAGCCTAACCCTAACCCTAACCCTTACTCTAACTCTAACCTTAACCCCAACACTAAACCTAACCCTAACCCTAATCCTAAACCTTACCTTTACCCTAACCCTAACCCAAAACCTAACCCTAACTCTAACACTAACCCTAACCCTAAACCTAACCCTAACCCTAACCCTTACCCTAATCCTAAACCTAATCCTAACCCTAACCCTTAGCCTTACCCTCACCCTAACCCTAACCCTAACCCTTAGCCTTACCTTAACCCTAACCCTAACCCTAACCCTAACCTTAACCCTAACCTTAACCCTAACCCTTACCCTAACCCTGACCCTAACCCTAACATTAATACTTACCCTTACAGTAACCCTAAACCTAAAACTAACCCTAAATCTTATCCTAACCCTAACCCTAAATCTAACCCTTAACCTAATCCTAGCACTAACCATATCCCCTAACCATAACCCTTACCCTAAACCGAAACCTAACCCTAACCCCTAACCTAACAATAACCCTAACCCTTACCCTAACCCTAACCCCTAACCCTAACCCTAACCCTTATCCTTTTCCTAAACCTAACCCTAACCCTAACACTTATCCTTACCCTAAACCCAACCCTAACCCCTAACCCTAACCCTAACCCTAACTCTAAACCTAAACCTAACCCTAGCCCTAACCCTAACACTTACCCTTACCCTAACCCTAACCCTATGCTGACCCTAACCCTAAACCTAACCCTAAGCCTAACACCTAACCCTAACCCTAACCCTAACCCTTACCCTAACCCTAACCCTAGCCCTAATACTTACCCTTAACCTAACCCTAACCCTAACCTTAACCCTTACCCTAACCCTAATCCTAACTCTAAAGCTTACCCTAACCCTAACCCCTAACCCTAACCATAACACTAACCCTAACACTAACACTTACCCTTACCCTAACCCTAACCCTAAACCTAACCCTTATCCTAAAACTAACCCTAACCCTAACCCTAAAACTAACCCTAAACCTAACCCTAACCCTTAACCTAACCCTAACCCTAACCCTAAACCTTACCGTAACCCTAAGCCTAACCCTAACACTTACCCTAACCCTAAACCTAACCCTAAAACTAACCCACACCCTAACCCTAACCCTAACCCTAACCCTCACCCTAACCCTAACTCTTACCTTTATCCTAACCCTAACCCTAACCCTAACCCTAACCCTTAACCTAACCCTAACCCTAACCCTAACCCTAAACCTTACCCTAAACCTAACCCTAACCCTAACCCTAACACTTACCCTAACCCTAAAGCTAACCATAACCCTAAACCTTATCCTAAACCTAACCCTAAATCTAACCCTAAACCTAACCCTAACCCTAACCCTTAACCTAACCCTAAACCTTACCCTAACCGTAACCCTAAACCTAATCCTAATACTTACCCTAACCCTAACCCTAACCCTAAACTTTACCCTAACCCTAACCCTAACCCTGACGCTAAACCTTTTCCTAACCCTAAAGCTAACCCTAACCCTCACCCTAACGCTAACTCTTACCCTTATCCAAACCCTAACCCTAACCCTAAACGTAACCTTAACCCTAACCCATATCCTTTCCCTAACCCCGAACCCTAACCCTAACCCTTACCCTTACCCTAACGCTAACCCTAACCTAACCCTAACCATTACCCTTACCCTAACCCTAACCCTAACCTTAACCCTAACGCTAACCCTAAACCTAATCTTAACCCTAACCCTTATCCTTTCCCTAACCCTAACCCGAAAACTAAACCTAATACCAACCCTAACCCTAACCCTAACCCTTACCCTAACCCTAAACCTAACCTTAACCCTAACCCCAACCCTAACCCTAACTCTTACTCTTTCCCTAACCCTAACTCTAAACCTAACCCTAACACTAACCCTATCCCGAAAATATCCCTTACTCTTACCCTAACCCTAACTCTAACCCTAACCCTTACCCTTACCCTAACCCAAACCCTAACACTAACACTAAACCTTACCCTTAAACTAACCCTAACCGTAACTCTATCACTAACCCTAACCCTAACCCTTACCCTAACCCTAACCCTAACCCTTAACCTTACCCTAACACTAACCCTAACCCTAACTCTTACCCATACCCTAACCGTAACCCTAAACCTAACCCTAACCCTAACGCTATCCCTAACCCTATCCCTTACCATTACCCTAATCCTAACCCGAATCCTAACCCTAACCGTAACCCCTAAACCTAACGCTAAACCTAACAATTACACTTACCCTAAACTTGACCCTAACCCTAACCCTAAACCTAACCCTTACCCTTACCCTAACGCCAACCCTAACCTTAACCGCAACCCTAAACCTAACCCTAACCCTAACCGTAAACCTAACCCTAACATTAACCCTAAACCTAACCCTAACCCATACCCTAACCCTAACCTAACCCTAACCCTAACCCTTACCCTTACCCTAAACCTAACCCTAACCCTAACCCTTACCCTTACCCTAACCCTAACCCTAAACCTTACCCTTACCCTAAACCTAACCCTAAACCTTACCCTAAACCTAACCCTAACCCTAACCCTAACCCTTAACCTTACCTTAACCCTAACCCTAAACCTAACCCTTACCCTTACCCTAACGCTAACCCATTCCTAACCCTAACACATACCCTAACACATACCCTTATCCTAACCCTAACCCTAACCCTAAACGTAACCCTAAAGCTAACCCTAAACCTATCCCTAACCCTAACTCTAACCCTTACCCTAAACTTAACCTTAACCCCAACACTAAACCTAACCCTCACCCTAACCCTAACCCTTACCCTTACCCTAAACCTAAGCCTAACTCTAACCCTAACCCTAACCCTTACCCTAACCCTAACCCTAATCCTAACCATAACCCTTACCCTTACCCTAACCCTAACCCTAAAATTAACCCTAACCCTTACCATTACCCTAACCCTAACTCTAACCCTAACCCTAAACCTAACCCTAACCCTAACTCTAACCTTCACAATTACCTTTTGCCTAACGGTAAACCTTACCCTAATCCTAACACTAACCCTAACCCTAACCCTAACCCTAACACATACATTAACCCTAACCCTAACCCTATCCCTAACACTAACCCTTATCCTAACCCTAACCCTAACGCTAACCCTATCCCTTAACCTAACCCTACCACTAACTCAATCCCCTAAACATAAACCTTACCCTAACGCTAACCCCAACCCTAACCGTAACCCCTAACCCTAACCTTAACTCCTAACCCTAACCCTAACCCTCACCCTAACCTTTAACCTTATCCTAACACTAACTCTAACCCTAACACTTACGCTTACCCTAACCCTACCCTAACCCTAACCCTAAACCTTACCCTAACCCTAACCCTAACCCTAACCCTTAACCTTACCCTAACCCTAAACCTAACCCTGACCCTAACCCAAACCCTTAACCTTACCCTAACCCTAACCCGAACCCTAACCCTAACCCCAAGAATTACCCTAACCCTATCCATAACCCTATCCCTAACCCTTACCCTAACCCTAACCCTAACACTTACCCTTAACCTAACCCTAACCCTAACCTTAACCCTTACCCTAACCCTAACCCTTACCCTAACCCTGACCCATTACTCTAACCCTAACACTAACCCTAACACTAAAACTTACCCTAACCCTAACCCTAACCCTAACCCTTAACCTAACCCTAACACTAACACTTACCCTAACCCTAACCCTTATCCTAAACCTAACCCTAACACTAACCTTAAACCTAACCCTAACCCTAAACCTTAACCTAACCATAACCCTAACCCTAACCCTAGCCCTAAACATAACCCTAACACTTACCCTAACCCTTACCCTTACCCTAAGGCCAACCCTGACCTTAACCGCAACCCTAACCTTAACCCTAACCCTAACCCTTATCCTAAACCTAAACCTAACCCTAACCCTAACCGTAAACCTAACCCTAACAATAACCCTAAACCTAACCCTAACCCATACCCTAACCCTAACCTAACCCTAACCCTAACCCTTACCCTTACCCTAACCCTAAACCTAACCCTAACCCTAACCCTAACGCTTACCCTTACCCTAACCCTAACCCTAAATCTTACCCTTACCCTAAACCTAACCCTAACCCTAACCCTAACCCTTAACCTTACCTTAACCCTAACCCTAAACCTAACCCTTACCCTTACCCTAACGCTAACCCATCCCTAACCCTAACACATACCCTAACACATACTCTTATACTAACCCTAACCCTAACCGTAACCCTAAACCTAACCCTAAACCTAACCCTAAATCTAACTCTAACCCTTACCCTAACCTTAACCTTAACCCCAACATTAAACCTAACCCTCACCCTAACCCTAACCCTTACCCTTACCCTAAACCTAACCCTAACCCTAACCCTAACCCTTACCCTAACTCTAACCCTAATCCTAACCATAACCCTTACCCTTACCCTAACCCTAACCCTAAACTTAACCCTAACCCTTACCATTACCCTAACCCTAACTCTAACCCTAACACTAAACCTAACCCTAACCCTAACCCTAACCTTCACAATTACGTTTAGCCTAACTGTAAACCTTACCCTAACCCTAACACTAACCCTAACCCTAACCCTAACCCTATCCCTAACCCTTACGCTAACCCCAACCCTAACCCTAACACTAACCCTTATCCTAACCCTAACCCTAACGCTAACCCTATCCCTTAACCTAACCCTAAAACTAACTCTATCCGCTAACCCTAAACCTTACCCTAACGCTAACCCCAACCCTAACCCTAACCCCTAACCCTAACCTTAACTCCTAACCCTAACCCCAACCCTAACCCTAACCTTTAACCTTATCCTAACACTAACTCTAACCCTAACAATTACCCTTACCCTAACCCTACCCTATCCCTAACCCTAACCCTTACCCTAACCCTAACCCTAACCATAACCCTAACCCTTACCCTTACCCTAACCCTAAACCTAACCCTAACACTAACCCAAACCCTTAACCTTACCCTAACCCTAACCCGAACCCTAACCGTAACCCCAAGAATTAACCTAACCCTAACCCTAACCCTATCCCTAACCCTTACCCTAACCCTAACCCTAACACTTACCCTTAACCTAACCCTAACCCTAACCTTAATCCTTGCCCTGACCCTAACCCTTACCCTAACCCTAACCCATTACCCTAACCCTAACACTAACACTTACCCTAACCCTAAACCTTATCCTAAACCTAACCCTAACACTAACCCAAACCTAACCCTAACCCTAAACCTTAACCTAACCATAACCCTAACCCTAACCCTAAACATAACCCTGACACTTACCCTAACCCTAACCCTAACCCTAACCCTAACACTTACCCTAACCCTAACCCTAACCCTAACCCTTAACCTAACCCTAAACCTAACCCTAACCCTCAACCTAACAGTAACTCTTATCCTTATCCTAACCCGAACCCTAACCCTAAACCTAACCTTAACCCTAACCCTTATCCTTTCCCTAACCCTAACCCTAGCCCTAAACTTAAACCTAATCCTAACCCTAAACCTAACCCTTACCCTTACCCTAACCCTAACCCTAAACCTAACCCTAACCCTTACCCTTACTCTAACCCTAACCCTAACCTTAACCGTAACCTTACCCTAACCCTAACCCTAAACCTAAACCTAACCCTTACCCTTACCCGAACCCTAACCCTAACACTAACCCTAACACTTACCCTAACTCAAACCCTAACCCCTAACCCTAACCATTACCGTAACCCTAACGCTAACGCAAAGCCTTACCCTTACCCTAAACCCTATCCTAACCCTAACCCTAAACCTAATCCTTACACTTACCCTAATCCTAACCCTAACCCTAAACCTGACCCTGACCCTTACCCTTACCCTAACCCTAACTCTAACTCTAACCCTAACACTTACCCTAACTCTAACCCTAACCCCTAACCCTAACCCTTACCGTAACCCTAACCCTAACCCTAACCCTTACCCTTAACCTAACCCTAACCGTAACTCTATCCCTAACCCTAACCCTTAACCTTACCCTAACCCTAACCCTAAACCTAAACCTAACCCTTACCCTACCCTATCATTAACCCTAATCCTAACCCTTATCCTTACCATTACCCTAACCCTAACCCTAAACTTAACCCTAAACCTAACCCTAACCCTAACCCTAAACCCTATCCTAACCCTAACCCTAAACCTAATCCTTACACTTACCCTAATCCTAACCCTAACCCTAAACCTGACCCTGACCCTTACCCTTACCCTAACCCTATCCCTAACACTAACCCTAACACTTACCCTAACTCTAACCCTAACCCCTAACCCTAACCCTTACCGTAACCCTAACCCTAACCCTAACCCTTACCCTTAACTTAACCCTAACCGTAACTCTATCCCTAACCCTAACCCTAACCCTTAACCTTACCCTAACCCTAACCCTAAACCTAAACCTAACCCTTACCCTACGCTATCATTAACCCTAATCCTAACCCTAATCCTTACCATTAGCCTAACCCTAACCCTAAACTTAACCCTAAACCTAACCCTAACCCTAACCCTATACCTTACCCTTACCCTAAACCTAAACGTAAACCCAACCCTAACCCGTACCCTTAATCTAACCCTAAACCTCACCTTAAGCCTAACCCTAATCCTGAATCTAACCCTTACACTTACCCTAAGCCTAAGTCTAAACTTAACCATAACCCTAAACCTATCCCTAACCCTATACCTTACCCTTAGCCTAACCCTAACCCTAAACCTCACCCTAACCCTTACCCTTACCCTAACCCTAACCCTCACCTTAACACTAACCTTAACCCTAAACCTAACCCT
Organism: Megascapheus bottae; assembly: GCA_024803745.1. Classification (NCBI taxonomy): domain Eukaryota; kingdom Metazoa; phylum Chordata; class Mammalia; order Rodentia; family Geomyidae; genus Megascapheus; species Megascapheus bottae. Next base: position 286,236 of record JANJXV010000649.1, read on the forward strand.
TACCCTAACCCTAACCCTAATGCTAACCTAACCCTTAACCTTAGCCTAACCATAACGCTAACCTTAACCCCAACCCTTACCCTAACCCTAACCGTAACCCTTACCCTTACCCTAAACCAAAACATAACCCTAACCCTAACACTAACCCTTACCCTAACCGTAAAACTAACCCTAAAACTAACTCTTACCCTTACCCTAACCCTAACCCTAACCTTAACCCTAACCTTAACCCTAACCATTACTCTAACCCTAACCGTAACCCTAACCCTAAACCTTACTCTAACCCTAACCCTAACCTTAACCCTAACCCAGCACTTACCCTAACCCTAACCCTAACCCTAACCCTCCGCCCTATCCTAACCCTAACTCTAACCCTAACGCTAACCCTTATCCTAACCGTAACCGTAAGCCTAACCCGAAACCTAACCTTAACCCTAAACCTTATTCTTTCCCTAAACCTAACGCTAACCTCAACCCTAACCTATAACCCTAACCTTAACCCTAACCCTTACCTTATCCTAACCCTGACCCTAACCCCAAGCCTTACCCTTAACATAACCGTAACACTAACCCCAACACTAACACTTATCTTACCCTAACCCTAATCCTTACCATAACCCTAACCCTAACTCTTACCCTTACTCTAACCCTAACCCTAACACCAAACCTAACCTATACACTAACCCTAACCCTAACCATAACCCTAACCCTTACCCTAAACCTAACCCTAACCCTAACCCTAAAACTTACCCTAACCCTAAACCTAACCCTAACCCTATCCCTTACCCTAATCCTAACCCTAACCCTAACGCTAACACTTACCCTAACCCTAACCCTTAACCTACCCTAACACTAACTCTAACCCCTAACCCTAACCCTTACCATAACCCTAATCCTAATCACTAACCCTAACCATAACCCCAACCCTAACCCCTAACAATAACCCTAACCTTCACTCTTATCTTTATCCTAACCCTTACCCTAACCCTAATCCTCACACTAACCCTAACACTTACCCTAACCTTCACCCTAACACCTAACCCTAACCCTTACACTAAACCTAACCCTAACGCTAACCCTAACCCTTACCCTTAACCTAAACCTAACCGTAACTCTATCCCTAACCCTAAACCTAACCCTTACCCTTACCCTAACCCTAACCCTAAACCTACCCTTACCCTAACCCTAACCCTAACCCTAAACCTAAACCTAAACCTAACCCTAACCCTAACCCCAATCCTAACCCTAACCCTAACCCTTACCCTAACCCTAACCGTAATCCTAACCCTAATCTTACCCTTACCCTTACCCTAACCCTAAACCTAACCCTAAACCTCACCATAACACTTACCTTAACCCTAAACTTTACACTTACCCTAACCCTAACCCTAAACCTAAACCTAACCCTAACACTAACCCTAACCCTTACATTTACCCTAACCCTAACTCTAAACCTACCCTAACCCTAACCCTAACCCTAACCCTAAACCTAACCCTAACCCTAACCCTAACCTTAACCCTAAAACTAACCCTTACCCTAACCTAACCCTCACCTTAACCCTAACCCTAAACCTAAACTTAACCCTAACCCTTACCTTTACCCTAAACCTAACCCTAACCCTAACCCTAACCTTAACCCTAACACTTACCCTTACTCTAACCCTAACCCTAACCCTAACCATAAACCTAACCCTAACCCTAACACTTACCCTAACCCTAAGCCTAACACTACCTTACCTTCCACTTACCCTAAACCTAAACCTAACCTTATCCCTCACTCTAACCCTAAACCTAACCCTTACGCATACCCTAAACCTAACCCTAAACTTAAACATAACCCGAACCCTAAACCTAAACCTATACCTTACCCTTACCCCAACCCTAAACGTAAACCTAACCCTAACCCTTACCCTTACCCTAACCCTAACCCTTACCCTAATCCTAACCCTAATCTTTACCCTTACCCTAACCCTAACCCTAACCCTAAACCTAACCCTAACCCTAACCTAAACCTAACCCTAACCCTTACCCTAACCCTAACACTAACCCTAACCTAACCCTTCCCCTTCCCCTAACCCTAACCCTATCGTTATCCCTAATCCTAACCCTAACCCTTACCCTTACCCTAACCCTAACCCTAAACTTAAACCTAACCCTAACCCTAAACCTAACCCTATCCCTTACCCTTACCCTAACCCTAACCCTAACCCTTACCCTTACCCTAACCCTAACACTTACCTTAACCATAAACCTGACTCTACCCCTAACCCTAACCCTTACCCTTACCCTAACTCTAACCCAACCCTAAACCTAACCCTAACCCTACCCTTAACCCTAACCTTTACACTTACCCTAACCCTAACCCTAATCCTTACCATAACCCTAACCCTAACTCTTACCCTTACTCTAACCCTAACACTAACACCAACCCTAACCTATACACTAACCCTAACCCTAACCATAACCATAAACCTTACCCTAAACCTAACCCTAAACCTAACCCTAAAACTTACCCTAACCCTAAACCTAACCCTAACCCTATTCCTTACCCTAATCCTAACCATAACCCTAACGCTAACACTTACCCTAACCCTAACCCTTAACCTACCCTAACACTAACTCTAACCCCTAACCCTAACCCTTACCCTTACCCTAATCCTAATCCCTAACCCTAACCATAACCCCAACCCTAACCCCTAACAATAACCCTAACCTTAACTCTTATCTTTATCCTAACCCTAACCCTAACCCTAAGCCTTACCCTTACCCTAACCCCTTCCGTAACCCTAACGCTAACCCTCATCCTTCCCTAACCCTAAACCTAACCCTAACCCTTACCCTAACCCTAATCCTCACACTAACCCTAACACTTACACTAACCTTCACCCTAACACCTAACCCTAACCCTTACACTAAACCTAACCCTAACCCTAACCCTAACCCTTACCCTTAACCTACACCTAACCGTAACTCTATCCCTAACCCTAAACCTAACCCTTACCCTTACCCTAACCCTAACCCTAAACCTACCCTTACCCTAACCCTAACCCTAACCCTAAACCTAAACTTAACCCTAACCCTAACCCCAATCCTAACCCTAACCCTAACCCTTATCCTAACCCTTACATTTACCCTAACCCTAACTCTAAACCTACCCTAACCCTAACCCTAACCCTAACCCTAAACCTAACCCTAACCCTAACCCTAACCTTAACCCTAAAACTAACCCTTACCCTAACCTAACCCTCACCTTAACCCTAACCCTAAACCTAAACTTAACCCTAACCCTTACCCTTACCCTAAACCTAACCCTAACCCTAACCCTAACCCTAACCTTAACCCTAACATTTACCCTTACTCTAACCCTAACCCTAACCCTAACCATAAACCTAACCCTAACCCTAACACTTACCCTAACCCTAAGCCTAACACTACCTTACCTTCCACTTACCCTAAACCTAAACCTAAACTTATCCCTCACTCTAACCCTAACCCTAACCCTTACGCATACCCTAAACCTAACCCTAAACTTAAACATAACCCGAACCCTAAACCTAAACCTATACCTTACCCTTACCCCAACCCTAAACGTAAACCTAACCCTAACCCTTACTCTTACCCTAACCCTAACCCTAACCCTAATCCTAACCCTAATCTTTACCCTTACCCTAACCCTAACCCTAACCGTAAACCTAACCCTAACCCTAACCTAAACCTAACCCTAACCCTTACCCTAACCCTAACACTAACCCTAACCTAACCCTTCCCCTTCCCCTAACCCTAACCCTATCGTTATCCCTAATCCTAACCCTAACCCTTACCCTTACCCTAACCCTAACCCTAAACTTAAACCTAACCCTAACCCTAAACCTAACCCTATCCCTTACCCTTACCCTAACCCTAACCCTAACCCTTACACTTACCCTAACCCTAACACTTACCTTAACCATAAAGCTGACTCTACTCCTAACCCTAACCCTTACCCTTACCCTAACTCTAACCCTACCCTAAACCTAACCCTAACCCTACCCTTAACCCTAACCTTTACACTTACCCTAACCCTGACCCTAACCCTAACCCTAACCCTAACCCTAAACCTAACCCTGACCCTAACCTTTACCCTAAACTTTACACTTACCCTAAACCTAACCCTAACACTAACCCTAAACCTAACCCATACCCTTACCCCAACCCTAACCCTAAACTTAACCCTAACACTTACCCTTACCCTAATCCTAACGCTCACCTTAAAACTATCCTTTCCCTAACCCTAAACCTAACCCTAACCCAAAACCTAACCCAACACTAAACCTAACCCTTAACCTTACCCAAACCCTAACCCTAAACCTATCCCTAAACCTTACCCTTACCCTAAAACTAACCCTAACCCTAACCCTAAACTTAACCCTAACCCTTACCCTTACTCTAACCCTAACCCTAACCCTGAAACTAAATCTAACCATAACCCTTACCCTAACCCTAAGCCTAACCCTAACCTAACCCTTCCCCTTACCCTAAACCTAACCCTAACTTTATCCCTAACCCTAATCCTAACCCTAACCCTTACTCTTACCCTAAGCCTAACCCTAAACTTAAACCTAACCCTCACCCTAAACCTAACCATATACCTTACCCTTACCCTAACCCTAACCCTAAACCTAATCCTAACCATTACCCATACCCTAAGCCTAACCCTCACCTTACCCCTAACCTTAACTCAAACCCTAACCCTAACCCTTACCCTTACCCTATCCCTAACCATAACCTTAAGCCTAAAACTTAATTTTACCCTAAACCTAACCCTAACCCTAATCCTAACCCTAACCCTTACCCTAAACCTAACCCTAACCCTAAGCCTAACCCTAACCCTAACCCTAACACTAACCCTAACCCTTACACTTACCCTAACACTAACCCTAAACCTACCCTTACCCTAGCCCTAACCCTAACCCTAAACCTACACCTAACCCTAACCCTAACCTTAACCCTAAACCTAACCCTTACCCTAACCTAACCCTCACCTTAACCCTAACCCTAAACCTAAACTTAACCCTAACCCTTATCCTTTCCCTAACCCTAACCCTAACCCTAACCCAAAACCTAACCCTAACACTAAACCTAACCCTTAACCTTACCCTAACCCTAAACCTAACCCTAACCCTAACCTTAACCCTAACACTTACCCTTACTCTAACCCTAACCCTAACCCTAACCATAAACCTAAACCTAAACCTAACCCTTACCCTAACCCTAAGCCCAACACTAACCTAACCCTTCCCCTTACCCTAAACCTAACCCTAACCTTATCCCTCACTCTAACCCTAACCCTAACCCTTACCCATACCCTAACCCTAACCCTAAACTTAAACATAACCCGAACCCTAACCCTAATCCTATACCTTACCCTTACCCCAACCCTAAACCTAAACCTAAACCTAACCCTTACCCTTACCCTAACCCTAACCCTAACCCTAATCCTAACCCTAATCTTTACTCTTACCCTAACCCTAACCCTAACCCTAAACCTAACTCTAACCCTAACCCTAACCTAAACCTAACCCTAACCCTTACCCTAATCTTTACTCTTACCCTAACCCTAAACCTTACCCTTATCCTAACCCTAACCGTAAACTTAAACCTAACCCTAACCCTAACCCTAACCCTAACCCTATGCCTTACCCTTACCCTAACCCTAACCATAACCCTAAACCTAACCCTAACCCTTACCCTTACCCTAACCCTAACCCTTACGTAAACCATAAACCTGACTCTAACCCTAACCCTAACCCTACCCTAAACCTAACACTAAACCTACCCTTAACCCTATCCTTTACACTTACCCTAACCCTAGCCCTAAACCTAACCCTAACCCTTACCCTTACCCTAACCCTAACACTTACCTTAAACATAAACCTGACTGTAACCCTAACCCTAACCCTTACCCTTACCCTAACCCTATCCCTACCCTAAACCTAACCCTAACCCTACCCTTAACCCTAACCTTTACACTTACCCTAACCCTAACCCTAACCCTAACCGTAATCCGAACACTAACCCTAAACCTAACCCTACCCTAACCTTAACCCTAAACTTTACACTTACCCTAACACTAACCCTAAACCTACCCTTACCCTAACCCTAACCCTAACCCTAAACCTAAACCTAAACCTAACCCTAACCCTAACCTTAACCCTAAACCTAACCCTTACCCTAACCTAACCCTCACCTTAACCCTAACCCTAAACCTAAACTTAACCCTAACCCTTATCCTTTCCCTAACCCTAACCCTAACCCAAAACCTAACCCTAACACTAAACCTAACCCTTAACCTTACCCTAACCCTAACCCTAACCCTAACCCTAACCTTAACTCTAACACTTACCCTTACTCTAACCCTAACCCTAACCCTAACCCTAACCATAAACCTAAACCTAAACCTAACCCTTACGCTAACCCTAAGCCTAACACTAACCTAATCCTTCCCCTTACCCTAAACCTAACCCTAACCTTATCCCTCACTCTAACCCTAACCCTATCCCTTACCCATACCCTAACCCTAACCCTAAACTTAAACATAACCCAAACCCTAACCCTAATCCTATACCTTACCCTTACCCCAACCCTAAACCTAAACCTAAACCTAACCCTTACCCTTACCCTAACCCTAACCCTAACCCTAATCCTAACCCTAATCTTTACTCTTACCCTAACCCTAACCCTAACCCTAACCCTAAACCTAACCCTAACCCTAACCTAAACCTAACCCTAACCCTTACCCTAATCTTTACTCTTACCCTAACCCTAACCCTAACCCTTACCCTTACCCTAACCCTAACCGTAAACTTAAACCTAACCCTAACCCTAAACCTAACCCTATGCTTTTCCCTTACCCTAACCCTAACCCTAACCCTAAACCTAACACTAACCCTTACCCTTACCCTAACCCTAACCCTTACCCTTGCCCTAACCCTAACCCTACCCTAAACCTAACACTAAACCTACCATTAACCCTAACCTTTACACTTACCCTAACCCTAGCCCTAAAACTAACCCTAACCCTTACCCTTACCCTAACCCTAACACTTACCTTAAACATAAACCTGACTCTAACCCTAACCCTAACCCTTACCCTTACCCTAACCCTATCCCTACCCTAAACCTAACCCTAACCCTACCCTTAACCCTAACCTTTACACTTACCCTAACCCTAACCCTAACCCTAACCGTAATCCAAACACTAACCCTAAACCTAACCCTACCCTAACCCTAACTCTACCCCTAAACCTAACCCTAACCCTAACCCTAACCCTTACCCTTACCCTAACCCTAACCCTAAACCTAACCCTAACCCTTACCCTTACCCTAATCCTAACACTCACTTTAACCCTAACCCTAACCCTAAACTTAACCCTAACCCTTATCCTTTCCCTAACCCTAACCCTAACCCTAACCCAAAACCTAACCCAAACACTAGACCTCCCCTTACCCTTAACCTAACCCTAACCCTAAACCTATCCCTAACCCTTACCCGTACCCTAACACTAACCCTAACCCTAACCCTAACCTTAACCCTAACCCTTACCCTTACTCTAACCCTAACCCTAACCGTAACCCTGAACCTAAACCTAACCATAACCCTTATCCTAACCCTAAGCCTAACCATAACCTAACACTTCCCCTTACCCTAAACCTAACCCTAACCTTATCCCTAACCCTAATCCTAACCCTAACCCTTATACTTACCCTAAACCTAACCCTAAACTTAAACCTAACCCTAACCCTAAACCTAACCATATACCTTACCCTTACCCTAACCCTAACCCTAAACCTAACCCTAACCATTACCCATACCCTAACCCTAACCCTCACCTTACCCCTAACCCTAACTCTAACCCTCACCCTAATCCTTACCCTTACTCTAACCCTAACCCTAATCCTAACACTAATCCTTACCCTTATGATAACCCTAACCCTAAACCTAAACCTAACCCTAACCCTAACCTAAACCTAACCCTAACCCTTACCCTTACCCTAACCCTAACCCTCACCTTAACCCTAACCCTAACCCTAAAGATAACCCTTTCCATAACCCTAACCCTAACCCTAACCTAACCCTTACCCTTACCCTAAACCTAAACCTGACCCTAACCCTAACCCTAAGCCTAACCCTCACCCTTACCCTAACCCTAACCATAACCTTAACCCTAAAACTTAATTTTACCGTAAACCTAACCCTAACCCTTACCCTAAACGTAACCCTAACCCTAACCCTCACCTAAACCTAACCCTAACGCTTACCATAACTTTAACAATAACCCCAACCTAACCCTTCCCCTTACGCTAACCCTAACCCTAAACTTATCCTTAACCCTAACCCTAACCGTAAACCTTACACTTACTCTAACCCTAAACCTAAAGTTAAACCTAACCCTAACTCTAAACCTAACCCTACACCTTACCGTTACCCTAACCCTAACCCTTACCCTTACCCTAACCCTATCCCTCACCTTAACCCTAACCCTAAACCTAAACCTAACCCTTACCCTAACCCTAACCCTAACCCTAAACTAACCCTTACCCTTACGCTAAAACTAAACCTGACCCTAACCCTAACCCTAACCCTAACCCTTGCCCTTACCCTAACCCTAACCATAACCTTAACCCTAAAACTTAATTTTACCCTAAACATAACCCTAACACTTACCCTAAACCTAACCTAACCCTAACCCTAAAACTTAATTTACCATAAACCTAACCCTAACCCATACCCTAAACCTAAACCTAATCCTAACCCTAAGCCTTACCCTTATCTTAACCCTAACTCTAACCCTAACCATTACCCTTTCCCTAACGCTAATCCTAAACCTAACCCTAACCCTAACACATACCTTTACCCTAAATCTAACCCTAACACTAAATCTAACCCTAACGCTTACCCTTACCCTAAACCTAACCCTCACCTTAACCCTAAACCTAACCATAAACCTAAACTTAACCCTAACCCTTACCCTTTCCCTAACCCTAACCCTAACCCTAAACCTAACCCTAACCCTAACACTAACCCTAACCCTTACACTTACCCTAACCCTAACCGTAAACCTACCCTTACCCTAACCCTAACCCTAACCCTAAACCTAACCCTACCCCTAACCCTAACCTTAATCCTAAACCTAACCCTTAGCCTAACCTAACCCTCACCTTAACCCTAACCCTAAACCTAAACTTAACCCTAACCCTTATCCTTTCCCTAACCCTAACCCTACCCCTAACCCAAAACCTAACCCTAACACTAAACCTAACCCTTAACCTTACCCTAACCCTAACCCTAACCCTAACCCTAACCTTAACCCTAACACTTACACTTACTCTAACCCTAACCCTAACCCTAACCATAAAACTAAACCAAACCCTAACCCTTACCCTAACATTAGCCTAACACTAACCTAACCCTTACCCTTACCCTAAACCTAACCCGAAACCTAAACCTAATCCTATACCTTACCCTTACCCCAACCCTAAAACTAAACCTAACCATAACCCTTACCCTTACCCTAACCCTAAACCTAACCCTAATCATAACCCTAATCTTTACCCTTACCCTAAACCTAACCCTAACCCTAACCCTAACCCTAACCTAAACCTAACCCTAACCGTTACCCAACCCTAACACTAACCCTAACCTAACCCTTCCCCTTCCCCTAACCCTAACCCTATCCTTATCCCTAATCCTAACCCTAACCCTTACCCTTACCCTAACCCTAACCCTAAACTTAAACCTAACCCTAACCCTAAACCTAACCCTATCCCTTACCCTTACCCTAACCCTAACCCTAACCCTAAACCTAACCCTAACCCTTACCCTTACCCTAACACTAACCCTTACCTTAACCATAAACCTGACTCTAACCCTAACCTTAACCCTTACCCTTACCCTAACCCTAACCCTACCCTAAACCTAACCCTAACCCTACCCTTAACCCTAACCTTTACACTTACCCTAACCCTAACCCTAACCCTAACCCTAAACCTAACCCTAACCCTAATATTAACCCTAACACTAACCCTAAACCTAACCCTAACCCTAACCTTAACCCTAAACTTTACACTTACCCTAACCCTAACCCTAACCTAAACCTAAACCTAACCCTATCCCTAACCCTAACCCTGACCCTTACCCTAACCCTGACCCTAACCCATACCCTTACCCTAATCCTAACCCTCACCTTAACCCTAAACCTAAAGTTAACCCTAACGCTTATCCTTTCCCTAACGCTAACCCTAACCGAAAACCTAACCCAACACTAATCCTAACCCTTACCCTTACCCTAACCCTAACCCTAAACCTATCCCTAACCCTTACCCTTACCCTAACACTAACCCTAACCCTAACCCTAACCTTAACCCTAACCCTTACCCTTACTCTAACCCTAACCCTAACCCTAACCCTAAACCTAAACCTAACCCTAACCCTTACCCTAACCCTAAGCCTAACCCTAACCTAACCCTTCCCCTTACCCTAAACCTAACCCTAAACTTATCCCTAACCCTAATTCTAACCCTAACCCTTACCCTTACCCTAACCCTAACCCTGAACTTAAACCTAACCCTAACCATAAACCTAACCATATACCTTACCCTTACCCTAACCCTAACCCTAAACCTAACCCTAACCATTACCCATACCCTAACCCTAACCCTCACCTTACCCCTAACCCTAACTCTAACCCTAACCCTAACCCTTACCCTTACTCTAACCCTAACCCTAATCCTAACACTAATCCTTACCCTTACCTTAACCCTAGCCCTAACCCTAAACCTAACCTTAACCTTAACCTAAACCTAACCCTAACGCTTACCATAACCTTAACAATAACCCTAACCTAACCCTTCCCCTTACGCTACCCCTAACACTAACCTTATCCCTAACCCTAACCCTAACCGTAACCCTTACACTTACCGTAACCCTAACCACAAACTTAAACTTAACCCTAACCCTACGCCTTACCCTAACCCTAACCATAATCTTAACCCTAAAACTTAATTTTACCCTAAACCTAACCCTAACCCTTACCTAAACCTAACCCTAACCCTAACACTAAAACTTAATTTTACCCTAAACCTAACCCTAACCCTTACCCTAAACCTAACCCTAACCCTAACCCTAAAACTTAATTTACCATAAACCTAACCCTAACCCATACCCTAAACCTAACCCTAACCCTACCCTAACCCTTGCCCTTACCTTAACCCTAACTCTAACCCTAACCCTTACCCTTACCCTAACGCTAAACCTAACCCTAACCCTAACCCTAACACATACCCTTACCCTAACTCTAACCCTAACCCTAAATGTAACCCTAATGCTTACCCTTACCCTAACCCTAACCCTCACCTTAACCCTAAACCTAACCCTAAACCTAAACATAACCCTAACCCTTATCCTTTCCCTAACCCTAACCCTAACCCTAAACCTAAACCTAACCCTAACACTAAACCTAACCCTTACCCTTACCCTAACCCTAACCCTAAACCTAACCCTAAACCTTTCCCTTACCCTAACCCTATTCCTAACCCTAACTCTAATCTTAACCCTAACCCTTACCCTTACTCTAACCCTAACCCTAACCCTAACCCTTACCCTAACCCTAACAATAACCCTTACCCTTACGCTAACCGTAAACTTAACCCTTACCCTAACCCTAATCCTAAACCTAACCCTTACCCTTACCCTAACCCTAACCTTAACCTTCACCTTAACCCTAACCCTAAGACTAACCCTAACCCTTACCCTTACCCTTACCCTAACCCTAACCCTAAACTTAACACTAACCCTAACCGTATCCCTAACTCTATACCTTCCCCTTCCCCTAACCAAAACCCTAAACCTAATCCTAACTCTTACCATTACCCTTACCCTAACCATCACCTTAACCCTAAACCTAACCGTAAACCTAACCCTTACCCTATCCCGAACCCTAACCCTAACGTAACCCTTACCCTTACCCTAACCCTAACCCTAACCTTAATCATAACCCTTACCCTCACCCTAACAGTAACCCTTACCCTTACCATAACCCAAAACCTATCCCTAACCCTAACCCTAACCCTTACCCTAACCATAACACTAACCCTAAAACTAACACTTACCCTTACCTTAACCATAACCCTAACACTAACCCTTATCCTAAACCTAACCCTAACCCTAAACCTAAACCTAACCCTACTCCTAACCCGTACCCTAACCCTAACCTAACCCTAACCCTAAAACTTACCCTGACCCTTACCCTAACCCTAACCCTAACCCTAACACTTACCCTAATCCTAACCATAACCCTTACCCTAACACTAAACCTAACCCTAACACTTACCCTAATCCTAACCATAACCCTTACCCTAACCCTAACCCTAACCCTAACGCTAACCCTTATCCTAACCCTAACCCTAACCCTAACGCTTAACCTTATCCTAACCCTAACCCTAACCCTATCCCTAAACCTAACCCTAACCCTAACGCTAACCCTAACCCGAAACCTTTTCCTTTCCATAACCCTAACCCTAACCCTAACCCTAAACCTAATCCTAACCCTGAACCTGACCCTTACCCTTACCCTAACCCTAACCCTAAACCTAACCCTAACCCTATCCCTAACCCTATAACTTACCCTTACCCTAACCCTAACAGTAACCCTAAACCTAACCTTAACCCTAACCCTAACCATAACCTTAACCCTAAACCTAACCCTGACCCTAACCCTACCCCTTACCCTAACCCTAACTATAATCCTAACCCTAATCCTTACAATTACCCTAACCCTAACCCTAACCGTAAACCTAACCGTAACCCTAAACTTAACCCTAACCTTTACACTTACCCTAACCCTAACCCTAACCCTAAACCTAATCCTAACCCTTACCCTAACCCTAAACCTACCCTTACCCTAACCCTAACCCTAACCCTAAACCAAACCCTAACCCTAACCCAAACCGTTACCGTAACTATAACCCTAACCCTTACCCTAACCGTAACCCTAAACCTAACCCTAACCCTAACCCTAACCCTAACCCTAACCCTAACTCTATCCCTAACCCTATACCTTACCCTTACCCTAACCCAAAACCTAACCCTAACACTAACCCTACCCCTTCCCCTTCCACTAACCCTAACCCTAAACCTATCCCTAACCCTTACCCTTACAATAATCTTAACCCTCACCTTAACCCTAACCCTAACCCTAAACCTAACTTAAACCTAACCCTTATTCTTTCCCTAACCCTAACCCTAACCCAAAACCTAACCCTAACCCTAAACCTAACCCTTAACCTTAGCCTAACCCTAACCCTAACCCTAACCCTAATGTCAACACTAACCCTAACCCTAACCCTAACCCCAAACCTAACTCTAACGCTAACCCTAACCCTTACCCTAACCCTTACCCTTAACCTAACCCTAACCCTACCTCTAACCGTAACCCTAAATCTAACCGGAAGCCTTACCCTAACACTAACCCTAACCCTTAGCCTAACCCTAAACCTAACCCTAAACTCAACACTAACCCTAACCCTAACCCTAACCCTAACCCCAAACCTAAATCTAACGCTGAACCTTACCCTTATCCTAAACCTAACCCTAACCCTAACCCTGACCCCTAACCCTAACCCAAACCCTCATCCTTACCCTAACCCTAACCCTGAACTTAACCCTAAACCTAACACTAGCCCTAAACCTAACCCTTACCCTAACCCTAACCCTGAACCTAAACATAACCCTAACCCTTACCCTTACCCTAAGCCTAAACCTAAACCTATCCCTAACCGTAACCCTAACTCTTATCCTAACCCTAAACCTAACCCTAACCCTAACCCTTACCCTTAACCTAAACCTAACCCTAATCCTAAACCTTATTCTAACCCTAATCCTAACCCTAACATTAATTCTAACCCTAACCCTAACCCTAAACCTTACCCTAACCCTAACCTTAATCCTTACCCTAACTCTAACCCTAACCCTAACCCTTACCCTAACACTAACCCTGAGCCTAATCCTAACCATAATCCTTACCCTAACCCTAACCCTAACCCTAAACCTAACCCTAACCCTCACCCGAAACCTAACCCTTACCCTAACCCTAACCTTAACCCTAACCCTAACCATAACCCTAACCCTTACCCTAACCCTATCCCTAACCCTACACTAACCCTATCCTAAACTTTACCCTTTCTCTAACCCTAACCCTAACCCTAACCCTAACCCTTACCCTTACACAAACCCTAAACCTAACCCTAACTCTAACCCCTAACCGTAACCCTAACCTTAAACATAACACTTACCCTAACCCTAACCCTAAATCTAACCCTTACACTTACCCTAACCCTAAGCCTAACCTTAATGCTAACCCTAACCCTAAACCGAAACCTAATCCTTACCCTAACCCTAACCCTAACCCTAAACCTAATCCTTACCCTTACCCTAACCCTAACCCTAACCCTAACCGAACCCTTACCTAATCCTAAACCTAACCCTAACCACTAACCCTAACCCTTACCCTTAACCTAACCCTAACCCTACCTCTAACCCTAACCCTAAATCTAACCGGAAGCCTTACCCTAACCCTAACCCTAACCCTTAGCCTAAACTTAAACCTAACCCTAACTTCAACACTAACCCTAACCCTAACCCTAACACTAACCCTAACCCCAAACCTAACTCTAATGATAAACCTTACCCTTATCCTAAACCTAACCCTAACCCTAACCCTGACCCCTAACCCTAACCCAAACCCTCATGCTTACCCTAACCCTTACCCTGAACTTAACCCTAAACCTAACACTAGCCCTAACCCTAACCCTTACCCTAACCCTAACCCTGAACCTAAGCATAACCCTAACCCTTACCCTTACCCTAAACCTAAACCTAAACCTAACCCTAACCCTAACTCTTATCCTAACCCTAAACCTAACCCTAACCCTAACCCTTACCCTTACCCTAAACCTAACCCTAAACCTAAACCTTATTCTAACCCTAATCCTAACCCTAACATTAATTCTAACCCTAACCCTAACCCTAAACCTTACCCTAACCCTAAACTTAATCCTTACCCTAACTCTAACCCTAACCCTAATCCTTACCCTAACACTAACCCTGAGCCTAATCCTAACCATAATCCTTACCCTTACCCTAACCCTAACCCTAAACCTAACCCTAAGCCTCACCCGAAACCTAACCCTTACCCTAACCCTAACCTTAACCCTAACCCTAACCATAACCCTAACCCTTACCCTAACCCTATCCCTAACCCTACACTAACCCTATCCTAAACTTTACCCTTACTCTAACCCTAACCCTAACCCTAACCCTAACCCTTACCCTTACACAAACCCTAAACCTAACCCTAACTCTAACCCCTAACCCTAACCCTAACCTTAAACATAACACTTACCCTAACACTAACCCTAAATCTAAACCTTACCCTTACCCTAACCCTAAGCCTAACCTTAATGCTGACCCTAACCCTAAACCGAAACCTAATCCTTACCCTAACCCTAACCCTAAACCTAACCCTTACCCTTACCCTAACCCTAACCCTAAACTTAACCCTAACACTAACCCTAACCCTTACCCTTACCCTTACCCTAACCCTAACCTTCACCCTAACCTAACCCTTACCCTATTCCTAAACATAACCCTAACCCTAACCCTGACCCCTAACCCTAACCCTAACCCTCACCCTTACCATAACCCTAACCCTAAACTTAACCCTAAACCTAACACTAACCCTAACCATAACCCTTACCCTAACCATAACCCTGTACCTAAACCTAACCCTAACCCTTACCCTTACCCTAAGCCTAAACCTAAACCTAAGCCTAACCCTAACCCTAACTCTTACCCTAACCCTTAACCTAACCCTAACCCTAACCCTTGCCCTTACCCTAAACCTAACCCTAAACCTAAACCTTATTCTTACCCTAATCCTAACCCTAACATTAATTCTAACCCTAACCCTAACCCTAAACCTTACCCTAACCCTAACCTTAATCCTTACCCTAACTCTAACCCTAACCATTACGCTAACCCTAAACCTGAGCCTAATCATAACCATAATCCTTACCCTTACCCTAACCCTAACCCTAAACCTAACCCTAACCCTCACCCGAAACCTAACCCTTACCCTAACCCTAACCTTAACCCTAAACCTAACCATAACCTTAACCCTTACCCTAACCCTATCCCTAACCCTACACTAACCCTATCCTAAACTTTACCCTTACTCGAACCCTAACCCTAACCCTAACCCTAACCTTTACCCTTACACTAACCCTAACCCTAACCCTAACTCTAACCCCTAACCCTAAACCTAACCTTAAACATAACACTTACCCTAACTCTAACCCTAAATCTAACCCTTACCCTTACCCTAACCCTAAGCCTAACCTTAATGCTAACCCTAACCCTAAACCGAAACCTAATCCTTACCCTAACCCTAACCCTAACGCTAAACCTAACCCTTACCCTTACCCTAACCCTAACCCTAAACTTAATGCTAACCCTAACCATAACCCTAACCCTTACCCTAACCCTAACCCTAATCCTTGCCCTAACCCTAACCCTAACCCTAAACCTAACCCTAACCCTTTCCCTAAACCTAACCTTAACCCTAACCCTAACCCTAACCCTAAACCTAAACCTGACCCTTACCCTTACTCTAATCTTAACCCTAAACCTAAACCTAACCCTAACCCTAACCCCTAACCCTAACCCTTACCCTTACCCTAAACCTAACCCTAACCCTTACCCTTAACCTTACCCTAACCCTAACCCTAACTCTAATCTAACCATAACCCTCATCCTAAGCCTTACCCTCACCCTAACCCTAACGCTAACCTTAACCCCTAACCCCAGCCCTTACCCTAACCCTAACCCTAACCCTCACCCTTACCCTAACCCTAACCCTAATCCTTACCCTAACTCTAACCCTAAAGCTAACCCTAACCCTTTCCCTAACCCTAACCTTAACCCTAAACCTAACCCTAACGCTAACACTAACCCGAACCCTAACCCTCACCCTTACCCTTACTCTAAACCTAACCTTAAACCTAACCGTAACCCTAAACCTAACCCCTAACCCTAACTCTTACCCTTATCCTATCCCTAACACTAACCCTAAACCTAACACTTACCCTAACCCTTACCCTCACCCTAACCCTAACCCTAAAACTAACACCTAACCCTAACCCTTACCCTAACCCTAACCCTAAACCTAACCTTAACCCTGAAGCTAACCCTCAACCTTACCCTTACCTTAACCGTAAACCTAACACTAACCCTAAACCTAACCCTTAACCTTACTCTAAACCTTAATGCTAACCCTAACTCTAACCCTTACCCTAACCCTAACCCTTACCCTAACCCTAACCCTAACCCTAACCCTAACCCTAACCTTAACCCTTACACTTACCTTAACCCTAATCCTACACCTAAACCTAACCCTAATCCTAACCCTAAACCTAACCCTAACCCTAACCCTTACTGTTAACCTAACCCTAACCCTAAACCTAAACCTAACCCTGACACTTACCCTTACACTAACCCTAACCCTAACCCTAACCCTTACCCTAACGCTAACCCTAACACTAAACCCTAACCCTACCCTAACCCTAACCCTAACCCTTACCCAAACACTAACCCTAAACCTTACCCTTACCCTAACCCTATCCCTAACCCTAACACTAACCCTAGCCTTAACCCTAACCCTAACCCTAACCCTTACCCTAACCCTAACCCTAACCCTAACCCTTACCCTTACCCTAACCCTAACCCCAACCTTAATGCTAACCTAACCCTAACCCTAAACCTAACCCTAACCCTAACAGTTACCTTGACCCTAAGGCTAACCCTAAACCGAAACCTAACCCTAATCCTAACCCTAACCCTAAATCTAACCCTAAATTTAACCCTAACCCTAACACTATCCCTTACCCTTACCCTAACACTAATACTAAACCTAACCCTAACCCTAACTAATCCTTACCCTCACCCTAACCCTAAACCTAACACTAACCCTAACCCTAATCCTAACACTTACCCTTACCCTAACCCTTACCCTTACCCTAACCCTAACCGTAACCCTAACCCTTACCGTAACCCTAACCCTAACCCTAACCCTAACCCTTACACTAACCCTAACCGTAACCCTAACCCTAACCCTTACACTAACCCTAAGCCTAACCCTAATCCCTATACCTAACCCTTACCCTAAACCTAACCCTAACCCCTAATCCTAACCCTTACCCTAACCCTAACCCTAACCCTAACCCTTACCCTAAATCTAACCCTAACTCTAACACTAACCCTAACACAAACCCTAACCCTTACCCTAACCCTAACCCTAACCCTAACCCTTAGCCTAACCCTAACCCTAACCCTAAACTTAACACTAACCCTAACACTAACCCCAAACCTTACCCTTACCCTAACCCTCTCCCTAACCCTAACACTATCCCTAGCCTTAACCTTAACCCTAACATTAACCCTTACCCTAACCCTAACCCTAACCCTTCCCCTTCCCCTAACCCTAACCCTAAACCTAACTCTAACATTAATTCTAAGCCTTACACTTACTCTAACCCTAAGCCAAACCCTAAACCTTACCCTTACCCTAACCCTAACCCTAAACCTAACACTAACCCTAACACTAACCCCAAACCTTACACTTACCCTAACCCTCTCCCTAACCCTAACACTAACCCTAGCCTTAACCCTAACCCTAACATTAACCCTTACCCTAACCCTAACCCTAACCCTCACCCTTCCCCTTACCCTAACCCTAACCCTAAACCTAACTCTAACATTAATCCTAAGCCTTACACTTACTCTAACCCTAACCCTAACCCTAACCCTTACCCTTACCCTAACCCTAACACTAAACCTAACCCTAATTCTAACAGTTACCCCTACCCTAACCCTAACCCTAACCCTAACCTTTCCCTAACCCTAAAACTTACCCTAACCATCTCCCTAACCCTACACTAACCCTATCCAAAACTTTACCCTTACTCTAACCCTAACCCTAACCCTAACCCTTACCCTTACACTAACCCTAACCTTAACCCTAACCCTAACCATAACCCTAACCCGTACCCTAACCCTATCCCTAACCCTACACTAACCCTATCCCAAACTTTACCCTTACTCTAACACTAACCCTAACCCTAACCTTACCCTTACAGTAACCCTAACAATAACCCTAACTCTAACCCATAAACCTAACCCTAACCCTAACCTCAACACTAACCCTAACCCTAACCCTAACCCTAACCCCAAACCTAACTCTAAAGCTAAACCTTACCCTTATCCTAAACCTAACCCTAAACCTAACCCTAACCCTAACCCTAACCCTCACCCGAAACCTAACCCTTACCCTAACCCTAACCTTAACCCTAACCCGAAACATAACCCTAACCCTTACCCTAACCCTATCCCTAACCCTACAATAACCCTATCCTAAACTTTACCCTTAATCTAACCCTAACCCTAACCCTAACCCTAACCCTTACCTTTACACAAACCCTAAACCTAACCCTAACTCTAACCCCTAACCCTAACCCTAACCTTAAACATAACACTTACCCTAACCGTAACCTTACCCTAAATCAAACCCTTACCCTTACCCTAACCCTAACCCTAAACTTAACCCTAACCCTAACCCTAACCCTTACCCTTACCCTAACCCTAACCCTAACCCTAAACCTATCCTTTACTCTTACCCTAACCCTAACCCGAAACCTCACCCTAACCGTAACCCCCAACCCTAACCCTTACCCTAACCCTTACCCTTACACTAACCCTAACCCTAACCCTAACCCTTACCCTAACCCTTACCCTTAACATAACCCTAACCCTACCTCTAACCCTAACCCTAAATCTAACCAGAAGCCTTACCCTAACCCTAACCCTAACCCTTAGCCTAACCCTAACCCTAACCCTAACCTCAACACTAACCCTAACCCTAACCCTAACCCTAACCCCAAACCTAACTCTAACGCTAAACCTTACCCTTATCCTAAACCTAACCCTAACCCTAACCCTGACCCCTAACCCTAACCCTAACGTTCACCCTTACCCTAACCCTAACCCTATCCCTAAACCTATCCTTTACTCTTACCCTAACCCTAACCCGAAACCTCACCCTAACCGTAACCCCCAACCCTAACCCTTACCCTAACCCTTACCCTTACCCTAACCCTAACCCTAACCCTAACCCTAACCTTTTCACTTACCCTAACGCTAACCCTAAACTTAACCGCAACCATAAACCTACCCCAGCCCTAACCCTAACCGTTACCCTAACCCTAACCCTAACCCTAAATCTAACCCTTATCCTAAACCTAACCCTAACCTAACCCTAAACCTAACCCAAAACCTAACCCTAACCTTTACCCTAACCCTAACCCTAACCCAAAACCTAACCCTAACACTTATCCTAACCCTAACCCTACCCGTAACCCTAAACCTAACCCTAAACCTAACCCTAACCCTAACCCTAACCCTAATACTAACACCTAACCCTAATCCTAACCCTAAACCTAACCCTAACTCTTACCCTTATCCTAACCCTATCCCTAACGCAAAGCCTTATCCTCACCCAAAACCCTATCCTAACCCTAACCCTAACCCTAATTCTTACCCTAACCCTAACCCTAACCCTGACCGAACCCTTATCCTTACCCTAACCCTAACCCTAAAACTAACCCTAAAACTTACCCTAAATCTAACCTTAACCCCTAACCCTAACCCTTACAGTAACCCTAACCCTAACCCTAAACCTTACCCTTAACCTAACATTAACAGTAAATCTATCCCTAACCCTAACCCTAACCCTTACCCTAACCCTAACCCTAACCCTTAACCTTACCCTAACCCTAACCATAAACCTAAACCTAACCCTTACCCTTACCCTAACCCTAACCCTAAACCGAACCCTGACCCTAACCCTATCCCTTACCCTAACCTTAACCCTAATCCTAACCCTAATCCTTACCCTTACCCTAACCCTAACCCTAAACTTAACCCTAACCCTAACCCTAAGCCTAACCCTAACCCGTATCCTTACCCTAACCCTAAATCTCACCTTAAGCCGAACCCTAATCCTAAACCTAACCCTTACCCTTAGCCTAACCCTAACCCTAAACTTAAACCTAACCCTAACCCTATCCCTAACCCTATACCTTACCCGTAGCCTAACCCTAACCCTAAACCTAACCCTAACCCTTACCCTTACCCTAACCCTAACCCTGATCTTAACCCTAACCCTAACCCTGAACCTAACCTTTACCTTAACCCTAACCCTAATCCTAACCTTAACCCTTACCCTTACCATAACCCTAACCTTAACCCTAACCCTAACCATAACCCTAACCCTTACCCTAACCCTATCCCTATCCCTACACTAAACCTATCCTAAACTTTACCCTTACTCTAACCCTAACCCTAACCCTAACCCTTACCCTTACACTAACCCTAACCGTAACACTAAATCTAACCCCTAATCCTAACCCTAACCTTAAACATAACACTTACCCTAACCCTAACCCAAAATCTAACCCTTACCCTTATCCTAACCCTAAGCCTAACGTTAATGCTAACCCTAACCCTAAACCGAAACCTAATCCTTACCCTAACCCTAACCCTAACCCTAAACCTAAACCTTACCCTTACCCTAACCCTAACCCTAAACTTAACCCTAACCCTAACCACCCTAACCCTAACCCTTACCCTAATCCTAACCCTAACCCTAACCCTAACCCTAACCTTAACCCCAAACCTAACCCTAACCCTAACCCTAACCCTAACCTAACCCTTACCCTAATCCTAACCCTAACCCTAACCACTAACCCTAACCCTTACCCTAACCCTTACCCTTAACCTAACCCTAACCCTACCTCTAACCCTAACCCTAAATCTAACCGGAAGCCTCACCCTAACCCTAACCCTAACCCATAGCCTAACCCTAACCCTAAATCTAACCTCAACAGTAACCCTAACCCTAACCCTATCCCTAACCCCAAACCTAACTCTAACGCTAAATCTTACCCTTATCCTAAACCTAACCCTAACCCTAACCCTGACCCCTAACCCTAACCCTAACCCTCATCCTTACCATAACCCTAACCCTAAACTTAACCCTAAACCTAACAGTGACTCTAACCCTAACCCTTACCCTAACCCTAACCCTGAACCTAAACCTAAACCTAACCCTTACCCTTACCCTAAGCCTAAACCTAAACCTAACCCTAACCCTAACCCTAACTCTTACCCTAACCATAAACCTAAACCTAACCCTAACCCTTACCCTTACCCTAAACCTAACCCTAAACCTAAACCTTATTCTTACCCTAATCCTAACCCTAACATTAATTCTAACCCTAAACCTAACCCTAAACCTTACCCTAACCCTAACCTTAATCCTTACCCTAACTCTAACCCTAACCCTAACCCTTACCCTAACCCTAACCCTGAGCCTAATCCTAACCATAATCCTTACCCTTACCCTAACCGTAACCCTAAACCTAACCCTAACCCTCACCGGAAACCTAACCCTTACCCTAACCCTAACCTTAACCCTAAACCTAACCATAACCCTAACCCTTACCCTAACCCTATCCTAAACTTTACTCTTACTCTAACCCTAACCCTAACCCTAACCCTTACCCTTACCCTTACACTAACCCTAACCCTAACCCTAACTCTAACCCCTAATCCTAACCCTAACCTTAAACATAACACTTACCCTAACCCTAAACCTAAATCTAACCCTTACCCTTACCCTAACCCTAAGCCTAACCTTAATGCTAACCCTAACCCTAAACCGAAACCTAATCCTTACCCTAACCCTAACCCTAACCCTAAACCTAACCCTTACCCTTACCCTAACCCTAACCCTAAACTTAACCCTAACCCTAACCCTAACCCTAACCCTTACCCTTACCCTAACCCTAACCCTAACCCTAACCCTAAACTTAACCCCAAACCTAACCCTAACCCTAACCCTAACTCTATCCCTAACCTAACCCTTACCCTAATCCTAACCCTAACCCTAACCACTAACCCTAACCCTTACCCTAACACTTACCCTTAACCTAACCCTAACCGTACCTCTAACCCTAACCCTAAATCTAACCGGAAGCTTTACCCTAACCCTAACCCTAACCCTTAGCCTAACCCTAACCCTAACCTCAACAGTAACCCTAACCTTAAGCCTAACCCTAACCCCAAGCCTAACTCTAACGCTAAATCTTACCCTTATCCTAAACCTAACACTAACCCTAACCCTGACCCCTAACCCTAACCCTAACCCTCACCCTTACCCTAAACCTAACCCTAAACTTAACCCTAAACCTAACACTAACCCTAACCCTAACCCTTACCCTAACCCTAACATGGAACCTAAACCTAACCCTAACCCTTACCCTTACCCTAAGCCTAAACCTAAACCTAACCCTAACCCTAACCCTAACTCTTACCCTAACCCTAAACCTAATCCTTACCCAAACCCTTACCCTTACCTTAAACCGAACCCTAAACCTAAACCTTATTCTTACCCTAATCCTAACCCTAACATTAATTCTAACCCTAAACCTAACCCTAAACCTTACCCTAACCCTAACCTTAATCCTTACCCTAACTCTATCCCTAACCCTAACCCTTACCCTAACCCTAACCCTGAGCCTAATCCTAACCATAATCCTTGCCCTTACCCTAACCCTAACCTTAAACCTAACCCTAACCCTCACCCGAAACCTAACCCTTACCCTATACTTTACCCTTACTCTAACCCTAACCTTTACCCTAACCCTAACCTTTACCCTTACACTAACCCTAACCCTAACCCTAACTCTAATCCCTAACCCTAACCCTAACCTTAAACATAACACTTACCCTAACTCTAACCCTAAATCTAACCCTTACCCTTACCCTAACCCTAAGCCTAACCTTAATGCTAACCCTAACCCTAAACCGAAACCTAATCCTTACCCTAACCCTAACCCTAACCCTAAACCTAACCCTTACCCTTAACCTAACCCTAACCCTAAACTTAATGCTAACCCTAAGCATAACCCTAAACCTTACCCTAACCCTAACCCTAATCCTTGCCCTAACCCTAACCCTAAACCTAACCCTAACCCTTTCCCTAAACCTAACCTTAACCCTAACCCTAACCCTAACCCTAACCCCTTAGCCTTACACAAATCCTAACCCTAACCCTAACCCTAAACCTAAATCTAACCCTTACCCTTACCCTAACCCTAAGCCTAACCTTAATGCTAACCCTAACACTTAACTGAAACCTAATCCTTACCCTAACCCTAACCCTAACCCTAAACCTAACCCTTACCCTTACCCTAACCGTAACCCTAACCTTAACCCTAACCCTAACCCTAAGCCTAACCCTTACCCTTACCCTAACCCTAAACCTAACCATAACCCTAACCCTAACCTTAACACCAAACCTAACCCTAACCCTAACCCTAACCCTAACCTAACCCTTACCCTAATCCTAACCCTAACCCAAACCACTAACCCTAACCCTTACCCTAACCTTTACCCTTAACCTAACCCTAATCCTACATCTAACCCTAACCCTAAATATAACCGGAAGCCTTACCCTAACCCTAATCCTAACCCTTAGCCTAACCCTAACCCTAACCCTAACCCTAACCTTAACACTAACCCTAACCTAACCCTAACCCTAACCTTAACCCTAACCCCAAACCTAACTCTAATGCTAAACCTTACCCTGACCCCTAACCCTAACCCTAACCCTCACCCTTACCCTAACCCTAACCCTGAACTTAACCCTAAACCTAACACTAGCCCTAACCCCAACCCTTATCCTAACCCTAACCCTGAACCTAAAACTAAACCTAACCCTTACCCTTACCCTAAGCCTAAACCTAAACCTAACCCTAACCCTAACCCTAACTCTTACCCTAACCCTAAACCTAACCCTAACCCTAACCCTTACCCTTACCCTAAACCTAACCCTAAACCTAAACCTTATTCTAACCCTAATCCTAACCCTAACATTAATTCTAACCCTAACCCTAACCCTAAACCTTACCCTAACCCTAACCTTAATCCTTACCCTAACTCTAACCCTAACCTAACCCTTACCCTAACACTAACCCCGAGCCTAATCCTAACCATAATCCTTACCCTTACCCTAACCCTTACCCTAAACCTAACCCTAACCCTCACCCGAAACCTAACCCTTACCCTAACCCTAACCTTAACCCTAACCCTAACCATAACCCTAACCCTAACCCTTACCCTAACCCTATCCCTAACCCTACACTAACCCTATCCTAAACTTTACCCTTAATCTAACCCTAACCCTAACCCTAACCCTAACCCTTACCCTTACACTAACCCTAACCCTAACCCCTAATCCTATCCCTAACCTTAAACATAACACTTACCCTAACCCTAACCCTAAATCTAACCCTAACCCTTTCCCTAAACCTAACCTTAACCCTAACCCTAACCCTAACCCTAACACCTTAGCCTTACCCTAATCCTAACCCTAAACCTAACCCTAAATCTAACCCTTACCCTTACCCTAACCCTAAGCCTAACCTTAATGCTAACCCTAACACTTAACCGAAACCTAATCCTTACACTAACCCTAACCCTAAACCTAACCCTTACCCTTACCCTAACCATAACCCTAACCTTAACCCTAACCCTAACCCTAACCCTTACCCTTACATTAACCCTAACCCTAACCCTAACCCTAAACTTAACCCCAAACCTAACCCTAACCCTAACCCTAACCCTAACCTAACCCTTACCCTAATCCTAACCCTAACCCAAACCACTAACCCCAACCCTTACCCTAACCCTTACCCTTAACCTAACCCTAATCCTACTTCTAACCCTAAACCTAAATCTAACCGGAAGCCTTACCCTAACCCTAATCCTAACCCTTAGCCTAACCCTAAAACTAACCTTAACCTCAACACTAACCCCAACCCAACCCTAACCCTAACCCTAACCCTAACCCCAAACCTAACTCTAATGCTAAACCTTACCCTGATCCCTAACCCTAACCCTAACCCTCACCCTTACCCTAACCTTAACCCTGAACTTAACCCTAAACCTAACACTAACCCTAACTCTTACCCTAACCCTAAACCTAACCCTAACCCTAACCCTTACCCTTACCCTAAACCTAACCCTAAACCTAAACCTTATTCTAACCCTAATCCTAACCCTAACATTAATTCTAACCCTAACCCTAACCCTAAACCTTACCCTAACCCCAACCTTAATCCTTACCCTAACTCTAACCCTAAACCTAACCCTTACCCTAACACTAACCCTGAGCCTAATCCTAACCATAATCCTTACCCTTACCCTAACCCTTACCCTAAACCTAACCCTAACCCTCACCGAAACCTAACCCTTACCCTAACCCTAACCTTAACCTAACCCTAACCATAACCCCAACCCTTACCCTAACCCTATCCCTAACCCTACACTAACCCTATCCTAAACTTTACCCTTACTCTAACCCTAACCCTAACCCTAACTCTTACCCTTACACTAACCCTAACCCTAAACTTAATCCTAACCCTAACCACCCTAACCCTAACCCTTACCCTAACCCTAGCCCTAACCCTAACCCTAACCTTAACCCCAAACCTAACCCTAACCCTAACCCTAACCCTAACCCTAACCTAACCCTTACCCTAATCCTAACCCTAACCCTAACCACTAACCCTAACCCTAACCCTAACCCTTACCCTTACCCTTAACCTAACCCTAACACTACCTCTAACCCTAACCCTAAACCTAACCGGAAGCCTTACCCTAACCCTAACCCTAACCCTTAGCCTAACCCTAACCCTAAATCTAACCTCAACAGTAATCCTAACCCTAACCCTTACCCTAACCCCAAACCTAACTCTAACACTAAATCTTACCCTTATCCTAAACCTAACCCTAACCCTAACCCTGACCCCTAACCCTAACCCTAACCCTCACCCTTACCATAACCCTAACTCTAAACATAACCCTAAACCTAACAGTAACTCTAACCCTAACCCTTACCCTAACCCTAACCCTGAACCTAAACCTAAACCTAACCCTTACCCTTACCCTAAGCCTAAACCTAAACCTAAACCTAACCCTAACCCTAACTCTTACCCTAACCATAAACCTAAACCTAACCCTAACCCTTACCCTTACCCTAAACCTAACCCTAAACCTAAACCTTATTCTTACCCTAATCCTAACCCTAACATTAATTCTAACCCTAACCCTAACCCTAAACCTTACCCTAACCCTAACCTTAATCCTTACCCTAACTCTAACCCTAACCCTAACCCTTACCCTAACCCTAACCCTGAGCCTAATCCTAACCATAATCCTTACCCTTACCCTAACCGTAACCCTAAACCTAAGCCTAACCCTCACCCGAAACCTAACCCTTACCCTAACCCTAACCTTAACCCTAAACCTAACCATAACCTTAACCCTTACCCTAACCCTATCCCTAACCCTACACTAACCCTATCCTAAACTTTACCCTTACTCTAACCCTAACCCTAACCCTAACCCTAACCTTTACCATTACACTAACCCTAACCCTAACCCTAACTCTAACCCCTAACCCTAACCCTAACCTTAAACATAACACTTACCCTAACTCTAACCCTAACTCTAACCCTAAATCTAACCCTTACCCTTACCCTAACCCTAAGACTAACCTTAATGCTAACCCTAACCCTAAACCGAAACCTAATCCTTACCCTAACCCTAACCCTAACCCTAAACCTAACCCTTACCCTTACCCTAACCCTAACCCTAAACTTAATGCTAACCCTAACCATAACCCTAACCCTTACCCTAACCCTAACCCTAATCCTTGCCCTTACCCTAAACCTAACCCTAACCCTTTCCCTAAACGTAAACTTAAACCTAAACCTAACCCTAACCCTAACCCTAAACCTGACCCTTACCCTTACTCTAAACTTAACCATAAACCTAAACCTAAACCTAACCCTAACCCCTAACCCTAACCTTTAACCTTACCCTAAAACTAACCCTAACCCTTACCCTTACCCTAACCCTAACCCTAACTCTAATCTGACCATAACCCTAAACCTAACCCTTACCCTCACCCTAACCCTAACGCTAACCTTAACCCCTAACCCCAACCCTTACCCTAACCCTCACCCTTACCCTAACCCTAACCCTAATCCTTACCCTAACCCTAACCCTAAAGCTAACCCTAACCCTTTCCCTAACCCTAACCTTAACCCTAAACCTAACCCTAACGCTAACACTAACCCTAACCCTAACCCTCACCCTTACCCTTACTCTAAACCTAACCTTAAACCTAACCGTAACCCTAAACCTAACCCCTAACCCTAACTCTTACCCTTATCCTATCCCTAACACTAACCCTAACCCTAACACTTACCCTAACCCTAAACCTAATCCTAAACCTAACCCTAACCCTTACCCTAACCCTAAACCTTACCCTAAACCTAACCCTAACCCTAACCCCAACCCTAACAATTACCCTACCCTAACCCTAACCCTAACAATAACCCTAACCCTAACCCTTAGCCTAACCATAACCGCTAATCCTAACCCTAACCCTAAACCAAACAAGAACCCCTAATACTAACACTTACCCTTATGCTGTTCCTAACCCTAACCCTAACCCTAAAACTTACCCTAACCCTATACTTACCCTTACCCTAATCCTAACGCTAACTCTAACACTATACCTAACCCTTACCCTAACCCTTACCCTCACCCTAACCCTAACCCTAAACCTAACACCTAACCCTAATCCTTACCCTAACCCTAACCCTAAACCTAACCTTAACCCTAAAGCTAACCCTAACCCTTACCCTGACCTTAACCCTAAACTTAACACTAACCCTAAACCTAACCCTTAACCTTACTCTAACCCTTAATGGTAACCCTAACCCTAACACTTACCCTAACCCTAACCCTAACCGTAATCCATACCCTAACCCTAACCCTAACCCTAACCCTTACCCTTTCCCTAACCCTAACCCTAACCTTAACCCTAACCCTAACCCTAAACTTAACCCTTACACTTACCTTAACCCTAATCCTACATCTAAACCTAAACCTAATCCTAACCCTAAACCTAACCCTAACCCTTACTTTTACCCTAACCCTAACCCTAACCCTAACCCTAACAATTACCCTTACACTAACCCTAACCCTAACCCTAACCCCTACCCTAACCCTAATCCTAATACTAAACCCTAACCCTACCCTAACCCTAACACTAACCCTTACCCAAACCCTAACCCTTACCCTAACCCTCACCCTAACCCTTAGCCTAACCCTAATCCTAACCCTAACATTAACCCTAAACCTAACAATAACCCTAAACCTTACCCTTACACTAACCCTATCCCTAACCCTAACACTAACGATAGCCTTAACCCTAACCCTAACCCTAACCCTTACCCTAACCCTAACCCAAACCTTAACCCTTACCCTTAACCTAACCCTAACCGTAACCTTAATGCTAACCTAACCCTAACCCTAACCCTAACCCTAACCCTAACAGTTACCTTTACCCTAAGCCTAACCCTAAACCGAAACCTAACCCTAATCCTAACCCTAACCCTAAACCTAACCCTTACCCTAACCCTAACCCTAACCCTAACCCTATCCCTTACCCTTACCCTAACCCTAACACTAAACCTAACAGTAATTCTAAAACTAATCCTTACCCTCACCCTAACCCTAAACCTAACACTAACCCTAACCCTATCTTAACCCTTACCCTTACCCTAACCCTAAACCTAACCCAAACTCTAACCCTAATCCAAACACTTACCCTTACCCTAACACTTACCCTAACCATTACCCTTACCCTAACCCTAACCGTAACCCTAACCCTTACCGTAACCCTAACCCTAACCCTTACACTAACACTAACTGTAACCCTAACCCTAACTCTTACACAAACCCTAACCCTAACCCTAATCCCTATAGCTAACCCTTACCCTAAACCTAACCGTAACACTTACCCTAAGCCTAACTCTAAACCTAACCCTTACCCTAATGCTAACCCTAACTCTAACACTAACCGTAACACAAACCCTAACCCTTACCCTAACCCTAACCCTAAACCTAACCCTAACCCTAACACTTACCCTAACACTAACCCTAACACAAACCCTAACCTAAGCCTAACCCTAAACCTAATCCTAACCCTAACCCTAACCCTTATCCTAACCCTAACTCTAACCCTTAGACTTTCCCTAAACTTAACCCTAACCCTAACCCTAACCCTAACCCTTACGCTAACCATAACACTAACTCTAACCCCTAATCGTAACCCTAAACCTAACGCTCACCCTAACCTTAATCCTAATCCTAACCCTTACCCTAACCCTAACCCAAACTCTAACGCTTAGCCTTACCTTAACCCTTACCCTAACCGTAACCCTCACCCTAAACCAAACATAACACTTACCCTAACCCTAACCCTAACCCTAACACCTAACCCTAACCCTAACCCTAACGCTCACCCTAAGCCTAAACCTAACCCTAACCCTTACCCTAACCCTAACCCTAACCCTAACCCTAAACCTTACCCAACCCCTAACCCTAACCCTAACCCCAACCGTAAACCTAACCCTAACCCTTACCCTTACACTAACCCTAACCCTTAACCGACCCCTAACCGAAGCCTAATCCTAAACCTTTCCCTTACCCTAACCCTAAAACTAACCCTAACCCTAAACCTAACCCCTAACACTAAGCCTAACTCTTTCTCTTACCCTAACCCTAACCCCAAAAATAACCCTAACCCTAACCCTGAATCTTACCCTTACCCTAAACCTAACCCTAACGCTAACCCTTACACTTACCCTAACCCTAAATCTAACCCTAACCCTAACCCTAACCCTTACCCAAACCCTAAACCTAACCCTAATCCTTACCCTAAACCTAACCCTAACCCTAACCTTAACCCTAATCCTTACACCCTCCCTAACCCTAACCCTAACTTTACCCCTAAAACTAACACTAACCCTAACCCTAACCCTTACCCTAACCCTTACCCTCACCCTAACCCTAACCCTAAACCTAACACATAACCCTAACCCTTACCCTAACCCTAACCCTAAACCTAAACTTAACCCTAAAGCTAACCATAACCCTTACCCTGACCTTAACCTAAACCTAATACTAACCCTAACCCTAACCCTTAACCTTAATCTAACCCTTAATGCTAACCCTAACCCTAACCCTTACCATAACCCTAACCCTAACCCTAATCTTTACCCTAACCCTAACACTAACCCTAACCCTTACCCTTTCCCTAACCCTAACCTTAACCCTAACCCTAACCCTAACCTTAACCCTTACATGTACCTTAACCCTAATCCTACACCTAAACCTAACCCTAATCCTAACCCTAAACCTAACCCTAACCCTAACCCTTACTGTTACCCTACCCTAACCCTAACCCTAACCCTAACCCTAACACTTACCCTTACACTAACCCTAACCCTAACCCTAACCCTAACCCTAACCCTTACTGTTACCCTACCCTAACCCTAACCCTAACCCTAACCCTAACACTTACCCTTACACTAACCCTAACCCTAATCCTAACCCTTACCCTAACCCTAACCCTAACACTAATCCCTAACCCTACCCTAACCCTAACCCTAACCCTTACCCAAACCCTAACCCTTACCCTAACTCAAACACTAACCCATAGCCTAACCCTAATCCTAACCGTAACATTAACCCTAACCCTAACACTAACCCTAAACCTTACCCTTACCCTAACCCTATCCCTAACCCTAACACTAACCCTAGCCTTAACCCTAACCCTAACCCTAACCCTTACCCTAACCCTAACCCTAACCTTACCCTTACCCTAACATTAATGCTAACCTAACCCTAACCCTAAACCTAACCCTAACCCTAACAGTTACCTTTACCCTAAGCCTAACCCTAAACCGAAACCTAACCCTAATCCTAACCCTAACCCTAAACCTAACCCTAAACTTAACCCTAACCCTAACCCTATCCCTTACCCTTACCCTAACCCTAACACTAAACCTAACCCTAACTCTAAAAGTAAACCTTATCCTCACCCTAACCCTAAACCTAACACTAACCCTAACCCTAAACTTTACCCTTACCCTTACCCTAACCCTAAACCTAACCCAAACCCTAACCCTAATCCTAACACTTACACTTACCCTAACCCTTACCCTAACCCTTACCTTTACCCTAACCCTAACCGTAACCCTAACCCTTACCGTAATCCTAACCTAACCCTAACCCTTACACTATCCCTAACCGTAACCCTAACCCTAACCCTTACCCTAATGCTAACCCTAACTCTAACACTAACTCTAACACAAACCCTAACCCTTACCCTAACCCTAACCCTAACCCTTAGCCTAACCCTAACCCTAACCCTAACCTTAACCCTAACCCTAACACTAAACCCAAACCTTACCCTTACCCTAACCCTCTCCCTAACCCTAACACTAACCCTAGCCTTAACCCTAACCCTAACATTAACCCTTACCCTAAACCTAACCCTAACCCTAACCCTTCCCCTTCCCCTAAACCTAACCCTAAACCTAACCCTAACATCAATCCTAAGCCTTACACTTACTCTAACCCTAAACCTAACCCTAAAACTTACCCTTACCCTAACCCTAACACTAAACCTAACACTAACCCTAACACTAACCCTAACCCTAACCCTAACCTTTACCCTTACCCTAACCCTAACACTAACCCTAACCCTAATTCTAACAGTTACCCTTACCCTAACCCTAACCCTAACCTTTCCCTAACCCTAAAACTTACCCTAACCCTAACCCCAAACCTATGCCGAACCCTATCCCTTACCCTAACCCTAACCCTTACCCTAACCCTAACCCTAACCCTTAGCCTAACCCTAACCCTAACCCTAACCTTAACCCTAACCCTAACACTAAACCCAAACCTTACCCTTACCCTAACCCTCTCCCTAACCCTAACACTAACCCTAGCCTTAACCCTAACCCTAACATTAACCCTTACCCTAACCCTAACCCTAACCCTAACCCTTCCCCTTCCCCTAACCCTAACCCTAAACCTAACCCTAACATCAATCCTAAGCCTTACACTTACTCTAACCCTAAACCTAACCCTAAAACTTACCCTTACCCTAACCCTAACACTAAACCTAACACTAACCCTAACACTAACCCTAACCCTAACCCTAACCTTTACCCTTACCCTAACCCTAACACTAACCCTAACCCTAATTCTAACAGTTACCCTTACCCTAACCCTAACCCTAACCTTTCCCTAACCCTAAAACTTACCCTAACCCTAACCCCAAACCTATGCCGAACCCTATCCCTTACCCTAACCCTAACCCTAACCCTAACCCTTACCCTAACCCTAATCCTAACCCTAAGCACTAAACCTAACCCATACCCTAACGCTCACACTAACCCTAACCCTACCCCTAACCCTTACCCTAAACCTAACCAGAACCGTAACCCTTACCCTTACCCTCACCCTAACCCGAACCCCAACCCTAAACCTAATCCTAACCCTTACTCTTACCCTGACCTTAACCCCTAACCTAACCCTAACCCTAACCCTAACCCTAACCCTTACGCTAACCCTAATCCTTGCCCTAACGCTAAACCTAACCCTAACCCTAACCTTAACCCAGACCCTAACCCTAAACAAAACACCTTAGCCTAACCGTAACCCTAACCCTAACACTAACTTTTACCCTAAACCTAACCCTAAACCTACCACTTACCCTAACCCTAACCCTAACCCCAACCCCTAAACCAAACCCTTACCCTAACCCTTAACCTAACCCTAACCTTTACCCTTACCCTAACCCTAACCCTAACACTAACCCTAACCTTAACTCTAACCTTAAACCTAAGCCTAACCCTTAAGCTTATCCTAACCTTAACCCTAAACCTTACACTTACCCTTACCCTAACCCTAAAACTAACCCTAACCATAAATCTAACCCTTAGCCTAACCCTAACCCTAACCCTAAACCTAACCCTTACTCTTACCCTAACCCTAACCCCAAACCAAACACTAAACCTATACCGTAACCTTACCCTAAACCTAAATCTAACCCTAACCCTAACCCTAACCCTAACCCTAACCCTAAACTTTACCCTGACCCTAACCCTAACCCTGACCCCAACCCTTACCCTAAACCTACCCTTAACCCTTACCCTAACCCTAACACTAACCATAACCTTAACCCTAACTCTAACCCTTACCCTAACCCTAAAACTAACCCTAACCCTAAATCTAACCCTTAGCCTAACCCTAACCCTAACCCTAACCCTAACCCTTACTCTTACCCTAACCCTAACACCAAACCAAACCCTAAACCTATACCGTAACCTTACCCTAAACCTAAATCTAACCCTAACCCTAACCCTAACCCTAACCCTAAACTTTACCCTGACCCTAACCCTAACCCTGACCCCAACCCTTACCCTAAACCTAACCTTAACCCTTACCCTAACCCTAACACTAACCATAACCTTAACCCTAACTCTAACCCTAACCCTAATCCTAACCCTTACCCTAACCCTAAACCTTACCCTAACCCTAACCCCAAACCTATCCCTAACCCTAACCCTAAACCTAACCCTAACCCAAACCTATCCCTAACCCTAACCCTAACCCTAACCCTAAGCCTAAACCGTACCCTTACCCTAACCCTTAATCTAACCCTAACCCTAACCCTAACCCCTAACCCTAACCCTAACCCTAACCCTAAACCGTAACCTTACACTAACCGTAACCCTAACCCTAAACCTTACACTTACCCTAACCCTAACCCTAACCCTAACACTAACCCTAACCTTAACTCTAACTCTAACCCTAACACTAACCCTTACCCTTATATTATCCTTAACCCCAAACCTTACACTTACCCTTACACTAACCCTAACCCTAACCCTAACTCTAACCATAAATCTAACCCTTAGTCTTAACCTAACTTTATCCCTAACCCTAGCCCTTAACCTAACCATAAATCTAACCCTTACGCTAACCCTAACCCTAACCCTAACCCCTAACCCTAACCCTAATCCTAACCCTATCCCTTACCCTAACCTTAACCCTAACCCTAAACCTAACCCTAACCCTAACCCTTACCTTTACCCTAAGCCTAACCCTAAATCTAAACCTAAACCTAATCGTAACGCTAACCCTAACCCTAAACCTAAACTTAACCCTAAACCTAACCCTAACCCTTACCCTTACCCTTACCCTAACCCTAACCATAAACCTAACCCTAACTCTAAAACTAATCCTTACCCTCACCCTAACCCTAAACCTAACCCTAACCCTAACCCTAACCTTAACCCTGAACCTTATCCTAACCCTAAACCTAACCCAAACCCTAACCCTAATCCTAACACTTACCCTTACACTAACCCTAACCCTAACACTTACCCTTACCCTAACCCTAACCCTAACCTTAACCCCAACCCTAAACCTAAACCTAACCCTAACGCTAACCCTTACCCTTACCCTAACCCTAACGCTAACCCTAACCCTAACCCTTACACTTACCCTTGCCCTAACCCTAACCCTAACCCTAACCCTTACCCTAACCATAACCATAACCCTAACCCTTACACTAACCCTAACCCTAACTCTAACCCCTATCCCTAACCCTTACCCTAAACCTAACACTAACCCCTAACCCTAACCCTTACCTAACCCTAACCCTAACCCTTATCCTTACCCTAACCCTAACCCTAACTCTAACCCTAACACTAACCCAAACCGTAACCCTTACCCTAACCCTTACCCTAACCATTAGCCTAACCCTAACACTAACTATAACCTTAACCCTAAACCTAACCCTAACCCTTGCCCTTACCCTAACCCTAACCCTAACCCTAACACTAACCCGAAAGTTAACCCTAACCCAAACTCTAACCCTAAGCCTAAACCTAACCCAAACCCTAACCCCTACCCTTACCCTAACCGTAACCCTAACCGTAAACCAAACACCTTAGCCTAACCGTAACCATAACCCTAACACTAACTTTTACCCTAAACCTAACCCTAACACTAACACTTACCCGAACCCTTACCCTAACCCCAACCCCTAAACCTAACCCTTACCCTAACCCTTAACCTAACCCTAACCGTTACCCTTATCCTAACCCTAACCCTAACACTAACCCTAACCTTAACTCTAACCCTAACCCTAACCCTAACCCTTATCCTTATCCTAACCTTAACCCTAAACCTTACACTTACCATTACCCTAACCCTAACCCTAACCCTAAATCTAACCCTTATCTTAACCTAACCCTAACCCTAACCCTAGCCCTTACCCTAACCCTAAATCTAACCCTTAGCCTACCTCTAACCCTAACTCTAACCCTAACCCTAACCCTAACCCTTACTCTTACCCTAACCCTAACCCCAAACCAAACCCTAAACCTATACCGTACCCTTACCCTAAACCTAAATCTAACGCTAACCCTTACCCTAAGCCCTAACCCTAACCCTAACCCTAACCCTAACCCTTACCTTACCCTAACCCTAACCCTAAACCCAACCCTAGACCTAACACTAGTCCGTACCCTAAGCCTAACCCTAACCCTAATCCTAACCCTAACCCTAACCCTAAACCTAATCCTAACCCTAACCCTTACCCTTACATTAACCCTAAACCTAACCCCAACCCTAACCTTTACACTAATCCTTACCCTAAGCCTAACCCTAAACCTAATCCTAAACCTAACCCTAACCCTAAACTTAACCCTAACCCTAATCCTAAACCTTACCCTTACCCTAACCCTAAACCTAACCATTATCCTAAGCCTAACCCTAACCCTAACCCTAACCATTACCCTAACCCCAACCTTAACCCTAACCCTAACCTTAATGCTGACCCTAAACCTAACCCTAACCCTAACCCTTACCCTAACCCTAAACTTTACCCTAACCCTAACACTAACCCTGAACCCAACCCTTACCCTAAACCTAAACCCTTAGCCTAACCCTAACACTAACCATAACCTTAACCCTAACTCTAACCCTAACCCTAACCCTAACCCTAACCCTTACCCTAACCCTAAACCCAAATGTATCCCTAACCCTAACCCTAACCCTAACCCAAACCTATCCCTAACCCTAACCCTAACCCTAACCCTAACGCAAACCTATCCCCAACCCTAACCCTAACCCTAACCCTAAGCCTAAACCGTACCCTTACCCTAACCCTTAATCTAACCCTAACCTTAACCCTAACCCCTAACACTAACCCTAACCCTAAACCGTAACCTTACCCTAACCCTAACCCTAACCCTAACCCTTACACTTACCCTAACCCTAACCCTAACCCTAACACTAACCCTAACCTTAACTCTAACTCTAACCCTAACCCTAACCCTTACCCTTATATTATCCTTAACCCTAAACCTTACACTTACCCTTACCCTAACCCTAACCCTAACCATAACCCTAACCATAAATCTAACCCTTAGTCTTAACCTAACCTTAATCCTAACCCTAGCCCTTACCCTAACCATAAATCTAACCCTTACGCTAACCCTAAACCTAACCCCTAACCCTAACGCTAACCCTTACCCTATCCCTTACCCTTACCCTAACCCTAACCCTTACCCTTTCCCCAACCCTAACACTAAACCTAACCCTAACCCTAACCCTAACCCTTACCCTTACCCTTACCCTAAACCTAACCCTAAACCTAACCCTAACTCTAAAACTAATCCTTACCCTCACCCTAACCCTAAACCTAACCCTAACCCTAACCTTAACCCTGAACCTAACCCTAACCCTAACCCTTACCTTTACCCTAAGCCTAACCCTAAATCTAAACCTAACCCTAATCCTAACCCTAACCCTAACCCTAAACCTAACCCAAACCCTAACCCTAATCATAACACTTACCCTTACACTAACCCTAACCCTAACACTTACCCTTACCCTAACCCTAACCCTAACCTTAACCCCAACCCTAAACGTAAACCTAACCCTAACGCTAACCCTTAGCCTTACCCTAACCCTAACGCTAACCCTAACCCTAACCCTAACACTTACCATTGCCCTAACCCTAAATCTAACCCTTAGCCTAACCCTAACCCTAACCCTAACCCTAACCCTTACTCTTACCCTAACCCTAACCCCAAACCAAACCCTAAACCTATACCGTACCCTTACCCTAAACCTAAATCTAACACTAACCCTTACCCTAAGACCTAACGCTAACCCTTACCCTAACCCTAACACTAAACCCAACCCAAGCCCTAACACTAGTCCGTACCCTAAGCCTAACCCTAACCCTAATCCTCACCCTAACCCTAACCCTAACCCTAATCCTAACCCTAACCCTTACCCTTACATTAACCCTAAACCTAACCCCAACCCTAACCTTTACACTAATCCTTACCCTAAGCCTAACCCTAAACCTAATCCTAAACCTAACCCTAACCCTAAACTTAACCCTAACCCTAATCCTAAACCTTACCCTTACCCTAACCCTAAACCTAACCATTATCCTAAGCCTAACCCTAACCCTAACCCTAACCATTACCCTAACCCCAACCTTAACACTAACCCTAACCTTAATGCTGTCCCTAAACCTAACCCTAATCCTAACCCTTACCATAACCCTAACCCTTACCCTAACCCTAACCCCAAACCTATCCCTAACCCTAAACCTAACCCTTACCCTAACCGTAACCTAACCCTAAACCTTACTCTTACCCTAACCCTAATCCCAAACTTAACCCTAACCCTAAACCGTGCACTTACCCTAACCCTAAATCTAAACCTAACCCTAATCTTTACCCTAACCCTAACCGTTACCCTAACCCTAAACCCAAATGTATCCCTAACCCTAACCCTAACCCTAACCCAAACCTATCCCTAACCCTAACCCTAACCCTAACCCTAAACCAAACCTATCCCTAACCCTAACCCTAACACTAACCCTAAGCCTAAACCGTACCCTTACCCTAACCCTTAATCTAACCCTAACCCTAACCCTAACCCCTAACCCTAACCCTAACCCTAAACCGTAAACTTACCCTAACCCTAACCCTAAACCTAACCCTTACCCTAACCCTAACCCTTACCCTAACCCTAACCCCAAACCTATCCCTAACCCTAACCCAAACCCCTAACCCTAACCCTAACCCTTACACTTATCCTAACCCTAACCCTAACCCTAACACTAACCCTAACCTTAACTCTAACTCTAACCCTAACCCTTACCCTTATCCTAACCTTAACCCTAAACCTTACACTTACCCTTAACCTAACCCAAACCCTAACCCTATCCCTAACCATAAATCTAACCCTTAGTCTTAACCTAAACTTAACCCTAACCCTAGCCCTTACCCTAACCCTAAATCTAACCCTTATGGTAACCCTAACCCTAACCCTAAACCCTAACCCTAACCCTATCCCTTACCCTTACCCTAACCCTAACCCTTACCCTTTCCCCAACCCTAACACTAACCCTAACCTTAACTCTAACCCTAAAAATAACCCTAACCCTAACCCTTCCCTTTACCCTAAGCCTAACCCTAAATCTAAACCTAACCCTAATCCTAACCCTAACCCTAACCCTAAACCTAAACTTAACCCTAAACCTAACCCTAACCCTTACCCTTACCCTTACCCTAACCCTAACCCTAAACCTAAACCTAACTCTAAAACTAATCCTTACCCTCACCCTAACCCTAAACCTAACCCTAACCCTAACCTTAACCCTTAACCTTATCCGAACCCTAAACCTAACCCAAATCCTAACCCTAATCCTAACACTTACCCTTACATTAACCCAACCCTAACACTTACCCTTACCCTAACCCTAACCCTAACCTTAACCCCAACCTAAACCTAAACCTAACCATAACGCTAACCCTTACCCTTACCCTAACCCTAACGCTAACCCGAACCCTAACCCTAACACTTACCCTTGCCCTAACCCTAACCCTAAACCTAACCCTTACCCTAACCCTAACCATAACCCTAACCCTTACACTAACCCTAACCCTAACTCTAACCCCTATCCCTAACCCTTACCCTAAACCTAACCCTAACCCCTAACCCTAACCCTTACCCTAACCCGAACTCTAACCCTTACCTTACCCTAACCATAACCCTAACTCTAACCCTAACACTAACCCAAAACCTAACCATTACCCTAACCCTTACCCTAACCCTTAGCCTAACCCTAACACTAACCATAACCTTAACCCTATCCCTAACCCTAACCCTAACCCTAACCCTTACCCTTACCCTAACCCTAAACCTAACCCTAACACTAACCCTAAACTTAACCCTAACCCTAACTCTAACCCTTACCCTAACCCTAACCCTAATCCTAACACTAATCCTAACCCTTACCCTTACCCTAAACCTAACCCTAACCCTAACACTAACCCTTACCGTAACCCTAACCCTAAACCAAACACTAACCCTAACCCTAACCCTAACCCTAACACTAACCCTAACAATAACCCTAACCCTTACCCTAACCTTAATACTAAACCTAAACCTAACCCTAACCCTTACCCTTTCCCTAACCCTAACTCTACCTGTAACCCTAACCTTACCCTTTCCCTAACCCTAACTCTACCTGTAA
Source organism: Megascapheus bottae (assembly GCA_024803745.1). Taxonomy (NCBI): domain Eukaryota; kingdom Metazoa; phylum Chordata; class Mammalia; order Rodentia; family Geomyidae; genus Megascapheus; species Megascapheus bottae. Next base: position 326,954 of record JANJXV010000649.1, read on the forward strand.
CCCTAACCCTAAACATAACCCTAACCCTAATCCTAACACTAACCCTAACCCTAACTCTAACCCTAATTCTAACGGTTACCCTTACCCTAACCCTAACCCTAACCCTAACATTTACCCTAACCCTAACCCTTACCCTAACCCCAACCCTAACCCTTACTCTTACCCTAACCCTAACCACAAACCTAACCCTAACCCTAAACCGTACCCTTACTCTAACCCTAAATATAACCCTAACCCTAAACCTAACCCCTAACCCTAACCCTAACCTTAACCTAACCCTAACCCTAACCCTAACCCTAACCTTAAAACTACGCCTAACCCTAACCCTAATCCTAACCCTAACCCTAATCCTACCGCTAAACCTAACCCTAACCCTAACCCTAATCCTAACCCCAACCCTTACGCTTATCCTAAACTTAACCCTAAACCTTACACTTACCCTTACCCTAACCCTAACCCTTACACTAACCCTAACCCCAAACCTTTGACTAACCCTAACGCTAACCCTAACACTTACCCTAACCCTAACCCCAACCCTAACCCTTACTCTTACCCTAAACCTAACCACAAACCTAACCCTAACCCTAAACCGTACCCTTACCCTAACCCTAAATCTAACCCTAACCCTAACCCTAACCCCTAACTTAACCCTAACCCTAACCCTAACCCTAACCCTAACCCTAACCCTAATCCTTACCCTAACCCTAACCCTAAACCTAACCCTAAACCTAACCCTAACCCTAACCCTAACCCTTACACTTACCCTAACCCTAAACCTAACCCTAACCCTAACCGTAACACTAATCCTTACCCTAACCCTAACCCTAATCCTAATCCTACCCCTAACCCTAACCCTAACCCTAACCTTAACCCTAACCCTAACCCTAACCGTTACCCTTACCCTAACCCTAAACCTAACCGTTATCCTTACCCTAACCCTAACCTTATCCCTAACCCTTACCCTAACCCTAACCCTAACCCTAAACTTAATGCTAACCCTAACCCTTACCTTAACCCTAAACTTTACCCTAACCCTACCCGTAATCCTAACCCCAACCCTTACCCTTATCCTAAACTTAACCCTAAACCTTACACTTACCCTTATCCTAACCCTAACCCTTACCCTAACCCTAACCCCAAACCTTTGCCTAACCCTAACCCTAACCCTAAACCAAACCCTAACCCTAACCCTAACCCCAACACTAACCCTTACTCTTACCCCAGCCCTAACCACAAACCTAAACCTAACCCTAAACCGTACCCTTACCCTAACCCTAAATCAAACCCTAACCCTAACACTTACACCTAATCCTAACCCTAACCCTAACCCTAACCGTAACCTAAACCTAACCCTAACCCTAACCCTAACCTTAAATCTACCCGAAACACTAACCCTAAACCTAACCCTAACACTTACCATTACACTAACCCTAACCCTAACCCTAACCCTAACCCAAACCTAACCCTAACACTTACCATTACACTAACCCTAACCCTAACCCTAACCCTAACACCTAACCCTAACCCTAACCCTAACCCTAAACCTAACCCTAACCATAACCCTTACCCTAACCCTAAACTTTACCCTAACCCTAACCCTAACCATGACCCCAACCCTTACCCTAAACCTAACCTTAACCTTAGCCTAACCCTAACACTAACCATAACCTTAACCCTAACCCTAACCCTAACCCTAACCCTAACCCTTACTCTTACCCTAACCCTAACCCTAACCCTAACACTAACCCTAAACTTAACCCTAAACCTAACTCTAACCCTTACCCTAACCCTAAACCTAACCCTAATCCTAACATTAATCCTAAGCCTTACCCTTACCCTAAACCTAACCCTAACCCTAACCCTTACCCTTACCATAACCCTAACCCTAAACCAAACACTAACCCTAACACTAACCCTAAACTTTACCCTAACCCTAACTCTAACCCTTACCCTAACCCTAACCCTAACCCTAATCCTAACATCAATCCTAAGCCTTACCCTTACCCTAAACCTAACCCTAACCCTAACCCTTACCCTTACCGTAACCCTAACCCTAAACCAAACACTAACCCTAACCCTAACCCTAACACTAACCCTAACAATAACCCTAACCCTTACCCTAACCTTAATGCTAACCCTAAACCTAACCCTAACCCTTACCCTTTCCCTAACACCTAACCCTAAACCTAACAATAACCCTAACCCTTAACCTAACCCTAACCCTAACCCTTACCCTTACCCTAACCCTAAATCTAACACTAACCCTAACCCTAACACTAATCCTTACCCTAACCCTAACCCTAACCCTAATCCTACCCCTACCCCTAACCCTAACCCTAACCTTAACCCTAACCCTTACCCTAACCCTTACCCTTACCCTAACCCTAAACCTAACCCTTATCCTTACCATAACCCTAACCCTAACCCTAACCCTTACTCTAACCCTAACCCTAAACTTAATGCTAACCCTAACCCTAACCCTAACCCTTACCCTAACCCTAAACTTTACCCTAACCCTAACCCTAATCCTAACCCCAACCCTTACGCTTATCCTAAACTTAACCCTAAACCTTACACTTACCCTTACCCTAACCCTAACCCTTACACTAACCCTAACCCCAAACCTTTGACTAACCCTAACGCTAACCCTAACCCTTACCCTAACCCTAACCCTAACCCCAACCCTAACCCTTACTCTTACCCTAACCCTAACCACAAACCTAACCCTAACCCTAAACCGTACCCTTACCCTAACCCTAAATATAACCCTAACCCTAAACCTAACCCCTAACCCTAACCCTAACCTTAACCTAACCCTAACCCTAACCCTAACCCTAACCTTAAAACTACGCCTAACCCTAACCCTAATCCTAACCCTAACCCTAACCCTAATCCTACCGCTAAACCTAACCCTAACCCTAACCCTAATCCTAACCCCAACCCTTACGCTTATCCTAAACTTAACCCTAAACCTTACACTTACCCTTACCCTAACCCTAACCCTTACACTAACCCTAACCCCAAACCTTTGACTAACCCTAACGCTAACCCTAACACTTACCCTAACCCTAACCCCAACCCTAACCCTTACTCTTACCCTAAACCTAACCACAAACCTAACCCTAACCCTAAACCGTACCCTTACCCTAACCCTAAATATAACCCTAACCCTAAACCTAACCCCTAACCCTAACCCTAACCTTAACCTAACCCTAACCCTAACCCTAACCCTAACCCTAACCTTAAAACTACGCCTAACCCTAACCCTAATCGTAACCCTAATCCTACCGCTAAACCTAACCCTAACCCTAACCCTAACCCTTACCCTACTCTAACCCTAACCCTAACCCTAAACCTTACCCTAACCCTAACCCTAACCCTAACCCTAACCCTTACCCTTATCCTAACTTTAACACTAACCCTAAACTTTACGCTAACCGTAACGCTAACTCTGACCCTTAGCCTTACCCTAACTCTAACCTTAAACCTAACCCTAACCCTAAAGCTAAACCTAACCCTTACCCTTACCTTAAGCCTAACCCTAACCTTATCGCCAACCCTAAACCAACCATAACCCTAATCCTACCGCTTGCCCTTACCCTAACTTTAACCCTAACCCTAACGCTAGCACTTACCCTTACTCTAACCCTAACCCTAACCCTAATGCTAACTTTTATCCTAAACCTAACCCTAACCCTTACCCTAAGCCTAACCGTAACCCTTAGCCTAACCCTAACCCTAACCCTAACCTTAACCCTAACCCTAACACTAAACCCAAACCTTACCCTTACCCTAACCCTCTCCCTAACCCTAACACTAACCCTAGCCTTAACCCTAACCCTAACATTAACCCTTACCCTAAACCTAACCCTAACCCTAACCCTTCCCCTTCCCCTAAACCTAACCCTAAACCTAACCCTAACATCAATCCTAAGCCTTACACTTACTCTAACCCTAAACCTAACCCTAAAACTTACCCTTACCCTAACCCTAACACTAAACCTAACACTAACCCTAACACTAACCCTAACCCTAACCCTAACCTTTACCCTTACCCTAACCCTAACACTAACCCTAACCCTAATTCTAACAGTTACCCTTACCCTAACCCTAACCCTAACCTTTCCCTAACCCTAAAACTTACCCTAACCCTAACCCCAAACCTATGCCGAACCCTATCCCTTACCCTAACCCTAACCCTTACCCTAACCCTAACCCTAACCCTTAGCCTAACCCTAACCCTAACCCTAACCTTAACCCTAACCCTAACACTAAACCCAAACCTTACCCTTACCCTAACCCTCTCCCTAACCCTAACACTAACCCTAGCCTTAACCCTAACCCTAACATTAACCCTTACCCTAACCCTAACCCTAACCCTAACCCTTCCCCTTCCCCTAACCCTAACCCTAAACCTAACCCTAACATCAATCCTAAGCCTTACACTTACTCTAACCCTAAACCTAACCCTAAAACTTACCCTTACCCTAACCCTAACACTAAACCTAACACTAACCCTAACACTAACCCTAACCCTAACCCTAACCCTAACCCTAACACTAACCCTAACCCTAACCCTAACCTTACCCTTAACCCTAACCCTAACCTACCCTAACCCTAACCCTAACCTCTAACCCCTAACCCTAACCCTAACCCTAACCCTAACCCCTAACCCTACCTAACCCTAATCCTAACCCTAAGCACTAAACCTAACCCATACCCTAACGCTCACACTAACCCTAACCCTACCCCTAACCCTTACCCTAAACCTAACCAGAACCGTAACCCTTACCCTTACCCTCACCCTAACCCGAACCCCAACCCTAAACCTAATCCTAACCCTTACTCTTACCCTGACCTTAACCCCTAACCTAACCCTAACCCTAACCCTAACCCTAACCCTTACGCTAACCCTAATCCTTGCCCTAACGCTAAACCTAACCCTAACCCTAACCTTAACCCAGACCCTAACCCTAAACAAAACACCTTAGCCTAACCGTAACCCTAACCCTAACACTAACTTTTACCCTAAACCTAACCCTAAACCTACCACTTACCCTAACCCTAACCCTAACCCCAACCCCTAAACCAAACCCTTACCCTAACCCTTAACCTAACCCTAACCTTTACCCTTACCCTAACCCTAACCCTAACACTAACCCTAACCTTAACTCTAACCTTAAACCTAAGCCTAACCCTTAAGCTTATCCTAACCTTAACCCTAAACCTTACACTTACCCTTACCCTAACCCTAAAACTAACCCTAACCATAAATCTAACCCTTAGCCTAACCCTAACCCTAACCCTAAACCTAACCCTTACTCTTACCCTAACCCTAACCCCAAACCAAACACTAAACCTATACCGTAACCTTACCCTAAACCTAAATCTAACCCTAACCCTAACCCTAACCCTAACCCTAACCCTAAACTTTACCCTGACCCTAACCCTAACCCTGACCCCAACCCTTACCCTAAACCTACCCTTAACCCTTACCCTAACCCTAACACTAACCATAACCTTAACCCTAACTCTAACCCTTACCCTAACCCTAAAACTAACCCTAACCCTAAATCTAACCCTTAGCCTAACCCTAACCCTAACCCTAACCCTAACCCTTACTCTTACCCTAACCCTAACACCAAACCAAACCCTAAACCTATACCGTAACCTTACCCTAAACCTAAATCTAACCCTAACCCTAACCCTAACCCTAACCCTAAACTTTACCCTGACCCTAACCCTAACCCTGACCCCAACCCTTACCCTAAACCTAACCTTAACCCTTACCCTAACCCTAACACTAACCATAACCTTAACCCTAACTCTAACCCTAACCCTAATCCTAACCCTTACCCTAACCCTAAACCTTACCCTAACCCTAACCCCAAACCTATCCCTAACCCTAACCCTAAACCTAACCCTAACCCAAACCTATCCCTAACCCTAACCCTAACCCTAACCCTAAGCCTAAACCGTACCCTTACCCTAACCCTTAATCTAACCCTAACCCTAACCCTAACCCCTAACCCTAACCCTAACCCTAACCCTAAACCGTAACCTTACACTAACCGTAACCCTAACCCTAAACCTTACACTTACCCTAACCCTAACCCTAACCCTAACACTAACCCTAACCTTAACTCTAACTCTAACCCTAACACTAACCCTTACCCTTATATTATCCTTAACCCCAAACCTTACACTTACCCTTACACTAACCCTAACCCTAACCCTAACTCTAACCATAAATCTAACCCTTAGTCTTAACCTAACATTATCCCTAACCCTAGCCCTTAACCTAACCATAAATCTAACCCTTACGCTAACCCTAACCCTAACCCTAACCCCTAACCCTAACCCTAATCCTAACCCTATCCCTTACCCTAACCTTAACCCTAACCCTAAACCTAACCCTAACCCTAACCCTTACCTTTACCCTAAGCCTAACCCTAAATCTAAACCTAAACCTAATCGTAACGCTAACCCTAACCCTAAACCTAAACTTAACCCTAAACCTAACCCTAACCCTTACCCTTACCCTTACCCTAACCCTAACCCTAAACCTAACCCTAACTCTAAAACTAATCCTTACCCTCACCCTAACCCTAAACCTAACCCTAACCCTAACCCTAACCTTAACCCTGAACCTTATCCTAACCCTAAACCTAACCCAAACCCTAACCCTAATCCTAACACTTACCCTTACACTAACCCTAACCCTAACACTTACCCTTACCCTAACCCTAACCCTAACCTTAACCCCAACCCTAAACCTAAACCTAACCCTAACGCTAACCCTTACCCTTACCCTAACCCTAACGCTAACCCTAACCCTAACCCTTACACTTACCCTTGCCCTAACCCTAACCCTAACCCTAACCCTTACCCTAACCATAACCATAACCCTAACCCTTACACTAACCCTAACCCTAACTCTAACCCCTATCCCTAACCCTTACCCTAAACCTAACACTAACCCCTAACCCTAACCCTTACCTAACCCTAACCCTAACCCTTATCCTTACCCTAACCCTAACCCTAACTCTAACCCTAACACTAACCCAAACCGTAACCCTTACCCTAACCCTTACCCTAACCATTAGCCTAACCCTAACACTAACTATAACCTTAACCCTAAACCTAACCCTAACCCTTGCCCTTACCCTAACCCTAACCCTAACCCTAACACTAACCCGAAAGTTAACCCTAACCCAAACTCTAACCCTAAGCCTAAACCTAACCCAAACCCTAACCCCTACCCTTACCCTAACCGTAACCCTAACCGTAAACCAAACACCTTAGCCTAACCGTAACCATAACCCTAACACTAACTTTTACCCTAAACCTAACCCTAACACTAACACTTACCCGAACCCTTACCCTAACCCCAACCCCTAAACCTAACCCTTACCCTAACCCTTAACCTAACCCTAACCGTTACCCTTATCCTAACCCTAACCCTAACACTAACCCTAACCTTAACTCTAACCCTAACCCTAACCCTAACCCTTATCCTTATCCTAACCTTAACCCTAAACCTTACACTTACCATTACCCTAACCCTAACCCTAACCCTAAATCTAACCCTTATCTTAACCTAACCCTAACCCTAACCCTAGCCCTTACCCTAACCCTAAATCTAACCCTTAGCCTACCTCTAACCCTAACTCTAACCCTAACCCTAACCCTAACCCTTACTCTTACCCTAACCCTAACCCCAAACCAAACCCTAAACCTATACCGTACCCTTACCCTAAACCTAAATCTAACGCTAACCCTTACCCTAAGCCCTAACCCTAACCCTAACCCTAACCCTAACCCTTACCTTACCCTAACCCTAACCCTAAACCCAACCCTAGACCTAACACTAGTCCGTACCCTAAGCCTAACCCTAACCCTAATCCTAACCCTAACCCTAACCCTAAACCTAATCCTAACCCTAACCCTTACCCTTACATTAACCCTAAACCTAACCCCAACCCTAACCTTTACACTAATCCTTACCCTAAGCCTAACCCTAAACCTAATCCTAAACCTAACCCTAACCCTAAACTTAACCCTAACCCTAATCCTAAACCTTACCCTTACCCTAACCCTAAACCTAACCATTATCCTAAGCCTAACCCTAACCCTAACCCTAACCATTACCCTAACCCCAACCTTAACCCTAACCCTAACCTTAATGCTGACCCTAAACCTAACCCTAACCCTAACCCTTACCCTAACCCTAAACTTTACCCTAACCCTAACACTAACCCTGAACCCAACCCTTACCCTAAACCTAAACCCTTAGCCTAACCCTAACACTAACCATAACCTTAACCCTAACTCTAACCCTAACCCTAACCCTAACCCTAACCCTTACCCTAACCCTAAACCCAAATGTATCCCTAACCCTAACCCTAACCCTAACCCAAACCTATCCCTAACCCTAACCCTAACCCTAACCCTAACGCAAACCTATCCCCAACCCTAACCCTAACCCTAACCCTAAGCCTAAACCGTACCCTTACCCTAACCCTTAATCTAACCCTAACCTTAACCCTAACCCCTAACACTAACCCTAACCCTAAACCGTAACCTTACCCTAACCCTAACCCTAACCCTAACCCTTACACTTACCCTAACCCTAACCCTAACCCTAACACTAACCCTAACCTTAACTCTAACTCTAACCCTAACCCTAACCCTTACCCTTATATTATCCTTAACCCTAAACCTTACACTTACCCTTACCCTAACCCTAACCCTAACCATAACCCTAACCATAAATCTAACCCTTAGTCTTAACCTAACCTTAATCCTAACCCTAGCCCTTACCCTAACCATAAATCTAACCCTTACGCTAACCCTAAACCTAACCCCTAACCCTAACGCTAACCCTTACCCTATCCCTTACCCTTACCCTAACCCTAACCCTTACCCTTTCCCCAACCCTAACACTAAACCTAACCCTAACCCTAACCCTAACCCTTACCCTTACCCTTACCCTAAACCTAACCCTAAACCTAACCCTAACTCTAAAACTAATCCTTACCCTCACCCTAACCCTAAACCTAACCCTAACCCTAACCTTAACCCTGAACCTAACCCTAACCCTAACCCTTACCTTTACCCTAAGCCTAACCCTAAATCTAAACCTAACCCTAATCCTAACCCTAACCCTAACCCTAAACCTAACCCAAACCCTAACCCTAATCATAACACTTACCCTTACACTAACCCTAACCCTAACACTTACCCTTACCCTAACCCTAACCCTAACCTTAACCCCAACCCTAAACGTAAACCTAACCCTAACGCTAACCCTTAGCCTTACCCTAACCCTAACGCTAACCCTAACCCTAACCCTAACACTTACCATTGCCCTAACCCTAAATCTAACCCTTAGCCTAACCCTAACCCTAACCCTAACCCTAACCCTTACTCTTACCCTAACCCTAACCCCAAACCAAACCCTAAACCTATACCGTACCCTTACCCTAAACCTAAATCTAACACTAACCCTTACCCTAAGACCTAACGCTAACCCTTACCCTAACCCTAACACTAAACCCAACCCAAGCCCTAACACTAGTCCGTACCCTAAGCCTAACCCTAACCCTAATCCTCACCCTAACCCTAACCCTAACCCTAATCCTAACCCTAACCCTTACCCTTACATTAACCCTAAACCTAACCCCAACCCTAACCTTTACACTAATCCTTACCCTAAGCCTAACCCTAAACCTAATCCTAAACCTAACCCTAACCCTAAACTTAACCCTAACCCTAATCCTAAACCTTACCCTTACCCTAACCCTAAACCTAACCATTATCCTAAGCCTAACCCTAACCCTAACCCTAACCATTACCCTAACCCCAACCTTAACACTAACCCTAACCTTAATGCTGTCCCTAAACCTAACCCTAATCCTAACCCTTACCATAACCCTAACCCTTACCCTAACCCTAACCCCAAACCTATCCCTAACCCTAAACCTAACCCTTACCCTAACCGTAACCTAACCCTAAACCTTACTCTTACCCTAACCCTAATCCCAAACTTAACCCTAACCCTAAACCGTGCACTTACCCTAACCCTAAATCTAAACCTAACCCTAATCTTTACCCTAACCCTAACCGTTACCCTAACCCTAAACCCAAATGTATCCCTAACCCTAACCCTAACCCTAACCCAAACCTATCCCTAACCCTAACCCTAACCCTAACCCTAAACCAAACCTATCCCTAACCCTAACCCTAACACTAACCCTAAGCCTAAACCGTACCCTTACCCTAACCCTTAATCTAACCCTAACCCTAACCCTAACCCCTAACCCTAACCCTAACCCTAAACCGTAAACTTACCCTAACCCTAACCCTAAACCTAACCCTTACCCTAACCCTAACCCTTACCCTAACCCTAACCCCAAACCTATCCCTAACCCTAACCCAAACCCCTAACCCTAACCCTAACCCTTACACTTATCCTAACCCTAACCCTAACCCTAACACTAACCCTAACCTTAACTCTAACTCTAACCCTAACCCTTACCCTTATCCTAACCTTAACCCTAAACCTTACACTTACCCTTAACCTAACCCAAACCCTAACCCTATCCCTAACCATAAATCTAACCCTTAGTCTTAACCTAAACTTAACCCTAACCCTAGCCCTTACCCTAACCCTAAATCTAACCCTTATGGTAACCCTAACCCTAACCCTAAACCCTAACCCTAACCCTATCCCTTACCCTTACCCTAACCCTAACCCTTACCCTTTCCCCAACCCTAACACTAACCCTAACCTTAACTCTAACCCTAAAAATAACCCTAACCCTAACCCTTCCCTTTACCCTAAGCCTAACCCTAAATCTAAACCTAACCCTAATCCTAACCCTAACCCTAACCCTAAACCTAAACTTAACCCTAAACCTAACCCTAACCCTTACCCTTACCCTTACCCTAACCCTAACCCTAAACCTAAACCTAACTCTAAAACTAATCCTTACCCTCACCCTAACCCTAAACCTAACCCTAACCCTAACCTTAACCCTTAACCTTATCCGAACCCTAAACCTAACCCAAATCCTAACCCTAATCCTAACACTTACCCTTACATTAACCCAACCCTAACACTTACCCTTACCCTAACCCTAACCCTAACCTTAACCCCAACCTAAACCTAAACCTAACCATAACGCTAACCCTTACCCTTACCCTAACCCTAACGCTAACCCGAACCCTAACCCTAACACTTACCCTTGCCCTAACCCTAACCCTAAACCTAACCCTTACCCTAACCCTAACCATAACCCTAACCCTTACACTAACCCTAACCCTAACTCTAACCCCTATCCCTAACCCTTACCCTAAACCTAACCCTAACCCCTAACCCTAACCCTTACCCTAACCCGAACTCTAACCCTTACCTTACCCTAACCATAACCCTAACTCTAACCCTAACACTAACCCAAAACCTAACCATTACCCTAACCCTTACCCTAACCCTTAGCCTAACCCTAACACTAACCATAACCTTAACCCTATCCCTAACCCTAACCCTAACCCTAACCCTTACCCTTACCCTAACCCTAAACCTAACCCTAACACTAACCCTAAACTTAACCCTAACCCTAACTCTAACCCTTACCCTAACCCTAACCCTAATCCTAACACTAATCCTAACCCTTACCCTTACCCTAAACCTAACCCTAACCCTAACACTAACCCTTACCGTAACCCTAACCCTAAACCAAACACTAACCCTAACCCTAACCCTAACCCTAACACTAACCCTAACAATAACCCTAACCCTTACCCTAACCTTAATACTAAACCTAAACCTAACCCTAACCCTTACCCTTTCCCTAACCCTAACTCTACCTGTAACCCTAACCCTAAACATAACCCTAACCCTAATCCTAACACTAACCCTAACCCTAACTCTAACCCTAATTCTAACGGTTACCCTTACCCTAACCCTAACCCTAACCCTAACATTTACCCTAACCCTAACCCTTACCCTAACCCCAACCCTAACCCTTACTCTTACCCTAACCCTAACCACAAACCTAACCCTAACCCTAAACCGTACCCTTACTCTAACCCTAAATATAACCCTAACCCTAAACCTAACCCCTAACCCTAACCCTAACCTTAACCTAACCCTAACCCTAACCCTAACCCTAACCTTAAAACTACGCCTAACCCTAACCCTAATCCTAACCCTAACCCTAATCCTACCGCTAAACCTAACCCTAACCCTAACCCTAATCCTAACCCCAACCCTTACGCTTATCCTAAACTTAACCCTAAACCTTACACTTACCCTTACCCTAACCCTAACCCTTACACTAACCCTAACCCCAAACCTTTGACTAACCCTAACGCTAACCCTAACACTTACCCTAACCCTAACCCCAACCCTAACCCTTACTCTTACCCTAAACCTAACCACAAACCTAACCCTAACCCTAAACCGTACCCTTACCCTAACCCTAAATCTAACCCTAACCCTAACCCTAACCCCTAACTTAACCCTAACCCTAACCCTAACCCTAACCCTAACCCTAACCCTAATCCTTACCCTAACCCTAACCCTAAACCTAACCCTAAACCTAACCCTAACCCTAACCCTAACCCTTACACTTACCCTAACCCTAAACCTAACCCTAACCCTAACCGTAACACTAATCCTTACCCTAACCCTAACCCTAATCCTAATCCTACCCCTAACCCTAACCCTAACCCTAACCTTAACCCTAACCCTAACCCTAACCGTTACCCTTACCCTAACCCTAAACCTAACCGTTATCCTTACCCTAACCCTAACCTTATCCCTAACCCTTACCCTAACCCTAACCCTAACCCTAAACTTAATGCTAACCCTAACCCTTACCTTAACCCTAAACTTTACCCTAACCCTACCCGTAATCCTAACCCCAACCCTTACCCTTATCCTAAACTTAACCCTAAACCTTACACTTACCCTTATCCTAACCCTAACCCTTACCCTAACCCTAACCCCAAACCTTTGCCTAACCCTAACCCTAACCCTAAACCAAACCCTAACCCTAACCCTAACCCCAACACTAACCCTTACTCTTACCCCAGCCCTAACCACAAACCTAAACCTAACCCTAAACCGTACCCTTACCCTAACCCTAAATCAAACCCTAACCCTAACACTTACACCTAATCCTAACCCTAACCCTAACCCTAACCGTAACCTAAACCTAACCCTAACCCTAACCCTAACCTTAAATCTACCCGAAACACTAACCCTAAACCTAACCCTAACACTTACCATTACACTAACCCTAACCATAACCCTAACCCTAACCCAAACCTAACCCTAACACTTACCATTACACTAACCCTAACCCTAACCCTAACCCTAACACCTAACCCTAACCCTAACCCTAACCCTAACCCTAAACCTAACCCTAACCATAACCCTTACCCTAACCCTAAACTTTACCCTAACCCTAACCCTAACCATGACCCCAACCCTTACCCTAAACCTAACCTTAACCTTAGCCTAACCCTAACACTAACCATAACCTTAACCCTAACCCTAACCCTAACCCTAACCCTAACCCTTACTCTTACCCTAACCCTAACCCTAACCCTAACACTAACCCTAAACTTAACCCTAAACCTAACTCTAACCCTTACCCTAACCCTAAACCTAACCCTAATCCTAACATTAATCCTAAGCCTTACCCTTACCCTAAACCTAACCCTAACCCTAACCCTTACCCTTACCATAACCCTAACCCTAAACCAAACACTAACCCTAACACTAACCCTAAACTTTACCCTAACCCTAACTCTAACCCTTACCCTAACCCTAACCCTAACCCTAATCCTAACATCAATCCTAAGCCTTACCCTTACCCTAAACCTAACCCTAACCCTAACCCTTACCCTTACCGTAACCCTAACCCTAAACCAAACACTAACCCTAACCCTAACCCTAACACTAACCCTAACAATAACCCTAACCCTTACCCTAACCTTAATGCTAACCCTAAACCTAACCCTAACCCTTACCCTTTCCCTAACACCTAACCCTAAACCTAACAATAACCCTAACCCTTAACCTAACCCTAACCCTAACCCTTACCCTTACCCTAACCCTAAATCTAACACTAACCCTAACCCTAACACTAATCCTTACCCTAACCCTAACCCTAACCCTAATCCTACCCCTACCCCTAACCCTAACCCTAACCTTAACCCTAACCCTTACCCTAACCCTTACCCTTACCCTAACCCTAAACCTAACCCTTATCCTTACCATAACCCTAACCCTAACCCTAACCCTTACTCTAACCCTAACCCTAAACTTAATGCTAACCCTAACCCTAACCCTAACCCTTACCCTAACCCTAAACTTTACCCTAACCCTAACCCTAATCCTAACCCCAACCCTTACGCTTATCCTAAACTTAACCCTAAACCTTACACTTACCCTTACCCTAACCCTAACCCTTACACTAACCCTAACCCCAAACCTTTGACTAACCCTAACGCTAACCCTAACCCTTACCCTAACCCTAACCCTAACCCCAACCCTAACCCTTACTCTTACCCTAACCCTAACCACAAACCTAACCCTAACCCTAAACCGTACCCTTACCCTAACCCTAAATATAACCCTAACCCTAAACCTAACCCCTAACCCTAACCCTAACCTTAACCTAACCCTAACCCTAACCCTAACCCTAACCTTAAAACTACGCCTAACCCTAACCCTAATCCTAACCCTAACCCTAACCCTAATCCTACCGCTAAACCTAACCCTAACCCTAACCCTAATCCTAACCCCAACCCTTACGCTTATCCTAAACTTAACCCTAAACCTTACACTTACCCTTACCCTAACCCTAACCCTTACACTAACCCTAACCCCAAACCTTTGACTAACCCTAACGCTAACCCTAACACTTACCCTAACCCTAACCCCAACCCTAACCCTTACTCTTACCCTAAACCTAACCACAAACCTAACCCTAACCCTAAACCGTACCCTTACCCTAACCCTAAATATAACCCTAACCCTAAACCTAACCCCTAACCCTAACCCTAACCTTAACCTAACCCTAACCCTAACCCTAACCCTAACCCTAACCTTAAAACTACGCCTAACCCTAACCCTAATCGTAACCCTAATCCTACCGCTAAACCTAACCCTAACCCTAACCCTAACCCTTACCCTACCCTAACCCTAACCCTAACCCTAAACCTTACCCTAACCCTAACCCTAACCCTAACCCTAACCCTTACCCTTATCCTAACTTTAACACTAACCCTAAACTTTACGCTAACCGTAACGCTAACTCTGACCCTTAGCCTTACCCTAACTCTAACCTTAAACCTAACCCTAACCCTAAAGCTAAACCTAACCCTTACCCTTACCTTAAGCCTAACCCTAACCTTATCGCCAACCCTAAACCAACCATAACCCTAATCCTACCGCTTGCCCTTACCCTAACTTTAACCCTAACCCTAACGCTAGCACTTACCCTTACTCTAACCCTAACCCTAACCCTAATGCTAACTTTTATCCTAAACCTAACCCTAACCCTTACCCTAAGCCTAACCGTAACCCTAACCTAACCACTAAGCATAACAATAACCCTAACCAAACCCTAACCCTTACCATTACCCTAACCCTAACCCTACATCTCACCCTAAACCTAACCCTAACCCTAACCCTTAACCTAACCCGAACCCTATCCCTAACCTTAACCCTAACCCTAACTCTAAACCTAACACTAACCCTAACCTTAACCCTAACCCTAACCCTAACCCTAACCCTTACGCTTACCCTAACCCTAACCTAAACCTAACCCTTACACTTACCCTAACCCTAACCCTAACCCTAACCTCTAACCCTAACCATAACCCTAACCTAACTCTAACCCTTAGTCTTAACCTAACCCTAACCCTAACCCTAGCCCTTACCCTAACCCTAACTCTAACCCTTAGACTTCCCCTAACCCTAACCCTAACACTTACCCTAACCCTAACACTAAACATAACCCCTAACCCTACCCTAACCCTAACCCTCACCCTAACCCTAACCATAACCATAACCCTAAATCTTACCCTTACACTAACCCTAACTCTAACCCTTAGCCTTACCCTAACCCTACCCCTAAAACTTACCCTAAGCCATACTCTAACCCTTACCCTAACCCTAACCCTTACCATAACCCCTAACCCTAACCCATACCCTAACGGTCACCCTAACCCTAACCCTAATCCTAACCCTTACCCTAACCCTAAACCGAACCCTAACCCTTACCCTTACCCTCACCATAACCCTAAGCCCAACCCTGACCCTAACCTTAACCATTAATCTTAACCTAACCTTAACCCCTAACCTAACCCTAACCCTAACCCTAAACCTTACCCTACCCCTAATCCTTACCCTAACCCTAAACCTAACCCTAACCCTAACTTTAACCCTAACCCTTACCCCTACCTTAACCCTAACCCTAACCCTAACTCTAAACCTAAATCTAACCCTAACCCTTACCCTTACCATAACCCTAACCCTAACCCCAAACCTAACCCTATCCGTAACCCTAACCCTAACCCTTACCCTAACCCTAAACCTAACCCCTACCCTTACCCTAACCCTAAACCCAAACCTAACCCTAACACTCACCCTAATCTTAAACCTAAACCTAACACTAACCCTAATCCTAACCCTTACCCTAACCCTATCCCTGAACCTAACCCTAACCCTAACCCATACCCTTACCCTATCCCTAACCCTAAACCTATCCCTAACCCGAATTCTAACCCTAACCCTAACCCTTACACTTACCCTTACCCTAACTCTAAGCCTAAACTTAACCCTAACCTTTACGCTAACCCTAACCCTAAACCTAACCCTAACCCTTACCCTAACTCTAACCTTAAACTTAACCCTAACCCTAACCCTAACCGTAACCCTTACCCTTACCCTAACCCTAACCCTAACCTTAACCCCAAACCTAACCCTACCCATAACGCTTACCCTTACCATAACCCTAACCCTAACCCTGAAACAAACACCCTTACCCTAACCTTAACACTAACCCTAACCCTTACCCTAACCCTAACCCTGAACCTAACACCTAACCCTAACACTAACTCTAACCCATACCCTTACCCTAACCCTAACCCTACCTCTAACCCTAACCCTAACCGTAACCCTAACCCTTACCCTAAACCTAACCCTAACCCTTACCCTTAGCCTAAGGCTACCCTAAACCTAGCCCTTACTCTAACTCTAAATCTAACCCTTAGCCTAACCCTAACCCTAACCTTAACCCTAACCCTAACCCTTACTCCTACCCTAACTCTAACACCAAACCAAACCCTAAACCTAAACCGTACCCTTAACCTAACCATAAATCTAACCCTAACCCTAAGCCTAACACCTAACCCTAAACCCAACCCTAACCCTTACCCTTACCCTAACCCTAAACCTAACCCCAACCCTAACCCTAACACTAGTCCTTACCCTAAGCCTAACCCTAACCCTAATCCTAACCCTAATCCTAACCCTAACCCTAATGCTAACCCTAACCCTTACCCTTACATTTACCCTAAACCTAACCCCAACCCTAACCCTAACACTAAACCTTACCCTAAGCCTAAGCCTAACCCTAACCCTAACCCTAACCCTAAACTTAACCCTAACCCTAATCCTTACCCTAACCTAAAAATAATTCTAACCCTAACCTTAACCCAAAACCTTACCCTTACCCTAACCCTAACCCTAACCCTAACCCTAACCCTAAACCTAACCCTAACCCCTACCCTTACCCTAACATTAACCCTAACCATAAACCAAACACCTTAGCCTAACCGTAACCCTAACCCTAACACTAACTTTTACCCTAACCCTAACCCTAACCCTAACCCTAACCTTAACCCTTAACCTTATCCTAACCCTAAACCTAACCCAAACCCTAACTCTAATCCTAAAACTTACCCTTACACTAACCCTAACCCTAACAATTACCCTTACCCTAACCCTAACACTAACCTTAACCCCAAGCCTAAACCTAAACCTAACCCTAACGCTAACCCTTACCCTTACCCTGACCCTAACGCTAACCCTAACCCTAACACTAACACTTATCCTTGCCCTAACCCTAACCCTAACCCTAACCCTTACCCTAACCCTAACCCTAACCCTAAACCTAACCCTTACACTAACCCTAACCCTAACTCTAACCCCTTTCCCTAACACTTACCCTAAACCTAAACCTAACCCCTAACCCTAACCCCTACCCTAACCCTAACCCTAACCCTAGCCCTTACCCTTACCCTAACCCTAACCCTAACTCTAACCCTAGCACTAACCCAAACCCTAACCCTAACCCTAACCTAACCCTAACCCTAACCCTAAACTTAACTCTAACCCTAATCCTTACCCTAACCCTAAAAATAATTCTAACCCTAACCTTAACCCAAAACCTTACCCTTACCCTAACCCTAACCCTAACCCTAACCCTAACCCTAAACCTAACCCTAACCCTAACCCCTACCCTTACCCTAACATTAACCCTAACCCTAAACCAAACATCTTAGCCTAACCGTAACCCTAACCCTAACACTAACTTTTACCCTAACCCTAACCCTAACCTTAACCCTTAACCTTATCCTAAACCTAAACCTAACCCAAACCCTAACCCTAATCCTAAAACTTACCCTTACACTAACCCTAACCCTAACAATTACCCTTACCCTAACCCTAACACTAACCTTAACCCCAACCCTAAACCTAAACCTAACCCTAACGCTAACCCTTACCCTTACCCTGACCCTAACGCTAACCCTAACCCTAACACTAACACTTATCCTTGCCCTAACCCTAACCCTAACCCTAACCCTTACCCTAACCCTAACCCTAACCCTAAACCTAACCCTTACACTAACCCTAACCCTAACTCTAACCCCTTTCCCTAACACTTACCCTAAACCTAAACCTAACCCCTAACCCTAACCCCTACCCTAACCCTAACCCTAACCCTAACCCTTACCCTTACCCTAACCCTAACCCTAACTCTAACCCTAGAACTAACCCAAACCCTAACCCTAACCCTAACCTAACCCTTATCCTAACGCTAACCCTAATCCTAACCCTAACCATTACCCTAACCCTAAACCTAACCATAACCTAACCCTAACCCTAACCCTAACCCTAACCCTAACCTTAATGCTAACCCTAATCCTAACCTAAATCTAACCCTTACCCTTACCCTAACCCTAACCCTACATCTGACCCTAAACCTAACCCTAACCTAACCCTAACCCTAACCCTAAACCTAACCCTAACCCTAACCCTAACCCCTAACCCTAACCCTAACCCTAACTCTAACGCTTAGTCTTAACCTAACCCAAACCCTAACCCTAGGTCTTACCCTAACCCTAACTCTAAACCTTAGTCTTACCCTAACCCTAAACCTTACCCTAAACCTAACACTAACCCTAACCCCTAACCCTAACCCTAACCCTAACCTTCACCCTAACCCTAACCCTAACAATAACCCTTACCCTAACACTAACCCTAACTGTAACCCCTAGCCTTACCCTAAACCTAACCCTAACCTCACCCCTACCCTAACCCTAACCCTAACCCTTACCCTAACCCTCACCCTAACCCTAACCCCAAAACCTAACCCATACCCTAACGCTCACCCTAACCCTAACCCTATCCCTAACCCTTACCCTAACCCTAACCCGAACCGTAACCCTTACCCTTACCCCCACCCTAACCCTAACCCCAACCCTAAATCTAAACCTAACCCTTACTCTTACCCTAACCTTAACCCCTAACCTAAACCTAAGCCTAACCCTAACCCTAACCTTTACCGTAAACCTAACCCTAACCCTAACCCTAACCTTAACCCAAAACCTTACCCTTACCCTAACCCTAACCCTAACCCTAAACCTAACCCTGACCCTAACCCCTACCCTTACCCTAACCCTAAACCTAACCCTAAACCAAACACCTTAGCCTAACCGTAACCCTAACCCTAACACTAACTTTTACCCTAAACCTAACCCTAACCCTAACCCCAACCCCTAAACCTAACCCTTACCCTAACCCTAAACCTAACCCTAACCCTTACCCTTACCCTAACCCTAATCCTAACACTAACCCTAACCTTAACTCTAACACTAACCCTAACCCTAACCATTACCCTTATCCTAACCTTAACCCTAAACCTTACACTTACCCTTACCCTACCCTAACCCTAAACCTAACCCTAAATCTAACCCTTAGTCTTAACCTAACCCTAACCCTAACCCTAGCCCTTACCCTAACCCTAAATCTAACCCTTAGCCTAACGCTAACCCCTAACCCTAACCCTAACTCCAACCCTATCCCTTACCCTTACCATTACCCTAACCCTAACCCTTACCCTAACCCTAACCCTAACCCTTACCCTTACCCTAACCCTAACCCTAACCCTAACCCTTACACTAACCCTAAACCTAACTCTAACCCCTATCCCTAACCCTTACCCTAAACCTAAACCTAACCCATAACCCTAACCCTTACCCTAACCCTAACCCTAACCCTAACCCTTACCTTTACCCTAACCCTAACCCTAACTCTAACCCTAGCACTAACCCAAACCCTAACCTTTACCCTAACCCTAACCCTAACCCTTAGCCTAACACTAACACTAATCATAACCTTAACCCTAACCCTAACCCTAACCCTTACCCTAACCCTAACCCTAACCCTAACACTAACCCTACACCTAACCCTAACCCTAACCCTAACCCTTACCCTAACCCTAATCCTAACATTAATCCTAACCCTTGCCCTTATCCTACACCTAATCCTAACCCTAACCCTTACCCTTACCGTAACCCTAACCCTAAACCAAACACTAACACTAACCCTAACCCTAACACTAACCCTAACCCTAACCCTAATCCTTACCATTACCCTAACCCTAACAATAACTCTAACCTTAACCCTGAATCTAATCCTAACTGTTACCCTTACCCTAACCTAACCCTAACCTTTACCCTAACCCTAACCCTAACCCCAAACCTATCCCTAAACCTAACCCTAACCCTTACCCTAACCCTAACCCTAACCCTTACTCTTACCCTAACCCTAATCCCAAACTTGACCCTAAACCTAAACCGTGCCCTTACCCTAACCCTAAATCTAAAGCTAACCCTAATCTTTACCCTAACCCTAACCCTTACCCTAACCCTAAACCCAAACGTATCCCTAACCCTAACCCTAACCCTAACCCAAACCTATCCCTAACCCTAAACCTAACCCTAACCCTAACCCTAAGCCTAAACCGTACCGTTACCCTAACCTAAATCTAACCCTAACCCTAACCCTAACCCTAACCCTAAACTTAACCCTAAACCTAACACTAACCCTAACCCTAACCCTTATCCTAACCCTAACCCTAAACCCAAACCTAACAAAAAACCCTTAGACTTACCCTAACCCTATACCTAACCCTAACCCTAACCTAACACTAATCCCTACCCTAATCCTAACCCTAACCCTTACCCTTACTCTAACTCTAACCCTAACCCTAAACTTAATTCTAACCCTAACCCTAACCCTTACCCTTACCCTTATCCTAAGTCTAACCCTAAACTTAAACCTAACCCTAAACCTAACCCTAATCCTAATCCTAACCCTAACCGTAAACTTAACCCTAACCCTAACCCTAACCCTTACCCTTACCCTAACCCTAATCCTATCCCTTATCCTTACCCTAAACCTAACCCTAATCCTAACCCTAACCCTTACCCTAACCCTAACACTAACCCTAACCCTAACCTTAATGCTAACCCTAAACCTAACCCTAACCATAACCGTTACCCTAATCTTAACATTTACCCTAAACCTAAACCTAACCCTAACCCTTACCCTTACCCTAACCCTAACTCTACCTCTAACCCTAACCCTACACCTAACCCTAACCCTAACCCTAACACTAACCCTAACCCTAACTCTAACCCTAATTCTAACTGTTACCCTTACCCTAACCCTAACCCTAACCCTAACATTTACCCTAACCCTAACCCTTAACCTAACCCTAACCCCAAACCTTTGCCTAACCCTAACCCTAACCCTTACCCTAACCCTAACCCCAACCCTAACTCTTACTCTTACCCTAACCCTAACCACAAACCTAAACCTAACCCTAAACCGTACCCTTACCCTAACCCTAAATCTAACCCTAACCGTAACCCTAACCCCTAACCTTAACCCTAACCCTAACCCTAACCCTAACCCTTACCCTTACCCTAACCCTAAACCTAAGCCTAACCCTAACCCTAACACTAATCCTTAACCTAACCCTAACCCTAACCCTAATCCTACCCCTAACCCTAACCCTAACCCTAACCTTAACACTAACCCTAACCCTAACCCTTACCCTTACCCTTACCCTAACCCTAAACCTAACCCTTATCCTTACCCTAACCCTAAACCTATCCCTAACCCTTACCCTAACCCTAACCCTAACCCTAAACTTAATGCTAACCCTAACCCTAACCCTAACCCTAACTCTAACACTTAGCCTTACCCTAACCCTAACCCTAACGCTTACCCTACCCTAACCCTAACCCTAACCCTAAAACTAACCCTAACCCTATCCCTAAAACTAACCCTAACCCTAACCCTAATCCTAACCCTAACCCCAAACCTTTGCCTAACTGTAACCCTAACCCTAACCCTTAAACTAACCCTAACCCTAACCCCAGCCCTAACCCTAACCCTTACCCTAACCCTAACCCCAAACCTTTGCCTAACCCTAACCTTAACCCTAACCCTCACCCAAACCCCTAACCCTAACCCTAACCTAACCCTAACCCTAACCCTAACCTTAAACCTACGCCTAACCCTAACCCTAATCCGAACCCTAACCCTAACCCTAACCATAAGCTTAACCCTAACCCTAACCCTTACCCTTACCCTAACCCTAACCCTAACCCTAACCCTAACACTAACCCTAAACCTAACCCTAACCCTAACCCTAACCCTTACCCTAACCCTAATCCTAACATTAATCCTAACCCTTGCCCTTACCCTACACCTAATCCTAACCCTAACCCTTACCCTTATCGTAACCCTAACCCTAAACCAAACACTAACCCTAACACTAACACTAACCCTAACACTAACCCTAACCCTAACCCTAATCCTTACCATTACCCTAACCCTAACAATAACTCTAACCCTAACCCTGAACCTAATCCTAACTGTTACCCTTACCCTAACCTAACCCTAACCTTTACCCTAACCCTAACCCTAACCCCAAACCTATCCCTAAACCTAACCCTAACCCTTACCCTAACCCTAACCCTAACCCTTACTCTTACCCTAACCCTAATCCCAAACTTTACCCTAAACCTAAACCGTGCCCTTACCCTAACCCTAAATCTAAAGCTAACCCTAAACTTTACCCTAACCCTAACCCTTATCCTAACCCTAAACCCAAACGTATCCCTAGCCCTAACCCTAACCCAAACCTATCCCTAACCCTAAATCTAACCCTAACCCTAACCCTAAGCCTAAACCGTACCGTTACCCTAACCTAAATCTAACCCTAACCCTAACCCTAACCCTAACCCTAAACTTAACCCTAAACCTAACACTAACCCTAACCCTAACCCTTATCCTAACCCTAACAATAAACCTAAACCTAACAAAAAACCCTTAGCCTTACCCTAACCCTAAACCTAACCCTAACCCTAACCTAACACTAATCCCTACCCTAATCCTAACCCTAACCCTTACCCTTACTCTAACTCTAACCCTAACCCTAAACTTAATTCTAACCCTAACCCTAACCCTTACCCTTACCCTTATCCTAAGTCTAACCCTAAACTTAAACCTAACCCTAAACCTAACCCTAATCCTAATCCTAACCCTAACCGTAAACTTAACCCTAACCCTAACCCTAACCCTTACCCTTACCCTAACCCTAATCCTATCCCTTATCCTTACCCTAAACCTAACCCTAATCCTAACCCTAACCCTTACCCTAACCCTAACACTAACCCTAACCCTAACCTTAATGCTAACCCTAAACCTAACCCTAACCATAACCGTTACCCTAATCTTAACATTTACCCTAAACCTAAACCTAACCCTAACCCTTACCCTTACCCTAACCCTAACTCTACCTCTAACCCTAACCCTACACCTAACCCTAACCCTAACCCTAACACTAACCCTAACCCTAACTCTAACCCTAATTCTAACTGTTACCCTTACCCTAACCCTAACCCTAACCCTAACATTTACCCTAACCCTAACCCTTAACCTAACCCTAACCCTAACCCTTACCCTAACCCTAACCCCAACCCTAACCCTTACTCTTACCCTAACCCTAACCACAAACCTAAACCTAACCCTAAACCGTACCCTTACCCTAACCCTAAATCTAACCCTAACCGTAACCCTAACCCCTAACCTTAACCCTAACCCTAACCCTAAACCTAACCCTAACCCTAACCCTAAACCTTACCCTTACCCTAACCCTAAACCTAAGCCTAACCCTAACCCTAACACTAATCCTTAACCTAACCCTAACTCTAACCCTAATCCTACCCCTACCCCTACCCCTAACCCTAACTTTAACCCTAACCCTAACCCTAACCCTTACCCTTACCCTTACCCTAACCCTAAACCTAACCCTTATCGTTACCCTACCCCTAAACCTATCCCTAACCCTTACCCTAACCCTAAACTTAATGCTAACCCTAACCCTAACCCTAACCCTAACTCTAACACTTAGCCTTACCCTAACCCTATCCCTAACGCTTACCCTACCCTAATCCTAACCCTAACCCTTACCCTAACCCTAAAACTAACCCTAACCCTATCCCTAAAACTAACCCTAACCCTAACCCTAATCCTAACCCTAACCCCAAACCTTTGCCTAACTGTAACCCTAACCCTAACCCTTACCCTAACCCTAACCCTAACCCCAACCCTAACCCTAACCCTTACCCTAACCCTAACCCCAAACCTTTGCCTAACCCTAACCTTAACCCTAACCCTCACCCAAACCCCTAACCCTAACCCTAACCCTAACCTAACCCTAATCCTAACCCTAACCTTAAACCTACGCCTAACCCTAACCCTAATCCGAACCCTAACCCTAACCCTAACCATAAGCTTAACCCTAACCCTAACCCTAACCCTTACCCTTACCCTAACCCTAACCCTAACCCTAACACTAACCCTAAACCTAACCCTAACCCTAACCCTAACCCTTACCCTAACCCTAATCCTAACATTAATCCTAACCCTTGCCCTTACCCTACACCTAATCCTAACCCTAACCCTTACCCTTACCGTAACCCTAACCCTAAACCAAACACTAACCCTAACACTAACACTAACACTAACCCTAACACTAACCCTAACCCTAACCCTAATCCTTACCATTACCCTAACCCTAACAATAACTCTAACCCTAACCCTGAACCTAATCCTAACTGTTACCCTTACCCTAACCTAACCCTAACCTTTACCCTAACCC
>JANJXV010000649.1:357500-387500 GCA_024803745.1 Megascapheus bottae
AACCCTAACCCTTACCCTTACCCTAATACTAAACCAAACCCTAACCCTAACCCTAACACTAATCCTTACCCTAACCCTAAACCTAATCCTACCCCTACCCCTAACCATAACCCAAACCTTAACCCTAACCCTAACCCTAACCCTTACCCTAACCGTAATCCTAACCCTAACTCTAACCCTAACCCTTAACCTAACCCTAACCCTAACCCTAACCCTTACCCTAACCCTAAACCAAACACTAACCCTAACCCTAACACTAATCCTTACCCTAACCCTAACCCTAACCCTTATCCTACCCCTAACACTAACCCTAACCCTAACCTTAACCCTAACCCTAACCCTAACTCTTATCCTTACCCTAACCCTAAACCTAACCCTTATACTTACCCTAACCCTAACCCTAACCCTAACCCTTACCCTAACCCTAACCCTAAACTTAATGCTAACCCTAACCCTAACCCTAACATTAACCCTTACCCTAACCCAAACGTTACCCTAACCCTAACCCTAATCCTAACCCCAACCCTTACGCTTATCCTAAACTTAACCCTAAACCTTACACTTACCCTTACCCTAACCCTATCCCTTACTTTAACCCTAACCCCAAACCTTTGCCTAACCCTAACCCTAACCCTAACCCTAACCTTTAACCTGAATCTAACCCCAAACCTTTGCCTAACCCTAACCCTAACCCTAACCCTAATCCTAACCCCTAACCCTAACCCTAACCCTAACCCTAACCCTAACCTTAAACCTATGCCTAACCCTAACCCTAATCCTAACCCTAACCCTAACCCTAACCCTATCGCTAAACCTAACCCTAACCCTAACCCTAACACTTACCCTACCCTAACCCTAACCCTAACCCTAACCCTAACCCTTATCCTAACCCTAAAACTAACCCTAACCCTAACCCAAATCTTAACCCTAACCCTAACCCTAACCCTACCGCTAATCCTAACCCTAACTCCAACCCTAACGCTTACCCTACCCTAACCCTAACCCTAACCCTAACCCTAACCCTTACCCTAACCCTAAAACTAACCCTACCCCTAACCCTAACCTTAACCCTAAACCTAACCCTAACCCTATCCCTAACCCTTACCCTTATCCTAACTTTAACCCCAACCCTAACCGTAAACTTTACTCTAACCCTAACGCTAACCCTGACCCTTAGCCTTACCCTAACTCTAACCTTAAACCTAACCCTAACCCTAACGCTAAACCTAACCCTTAGCCTTACATTAAGCCTAACCCTAACCTTAACCCCAACCCTAAACCAACCCTAACCCTAACCCTAACGCTTGCTCTTACCCTAACCGTAACCCTAACCCTAACGCTAACACTTACCCTTACTCTAACCCTAACCCTAACCCTAACGCTAACTTTTATCCTAAACCTAACCCTAACCCTTACCCTAACCCTAACCCTAACCCTAACCCTAAACTTAATGCTAACCCTAACCCTAACCCTAACCCTTACCCTAACCCTAAACTTTACCCTAACCCTAACCGTAATCCTAACCCCAACCCTTACCCTTATCCTAAACTTAACCCTAAACCTTACACTTACCTTTATCCTAACCCTAACCCTCACCCTAACCCTAACCCCAAACCTTTGCGTAAACCTAACCCTAACCCTAACCCTTACCCTACCCTAACCCTAACCCCAACCCTAACCCTTACTCTTACCCTAACCCTAACCACAAACCTAACCCTAACCCTAAAACGTACCCTTACCCTAACCCTAAATCTAAACCTAACACTAACCCTTACCCCTAACCCTAACCCTAACCCTAACCCTGACCTAAACCTAATCCTAACCCTAACCCTAACCCTAACCTTAAACCTACCCATAACCCTAACCCTAATCCTAACCCTAACCCTAACGCTTACCCTTACCTAACCGTAACCCTAACCCTAACACTAACACTTACCCTTACTCTAAACCTAATCCTAACCCTAAACCTAACCCCTAACCCTAACCCTAACCCTAACCCTTAACCTAACCCTAACCCTAACCCTTACCCTTACCCTAATACTAAACCAAACCCTAACCCTAACCCTAACACTAATCCTTACCCTAACCCTAAACCTAATCCTACCCCTACCCCTAACCATAACCCAAACCTTAACCCTAACCCTAACCCTAACCCTTACCCTAACCGTAATCCTAACCCTAACTCTAACCCTAACCCTTAACCTAACCCTAACCCTAACCCTAACCCTTACCCTAACCCTAAACCAAACACTAACCCTAACCCTAACACTAATCCTTACCCTAACCCTAACCCTAACCCTTATCCTACCCCTAACACTAACCCTAACCCTAACCTTAACCCTAACCCTAACCCTAACTCTTATCCTTACCCTAACCCTAAACCTAACCCTTATACTTACCCTAACCCTAACCCTAACCCTAACCCTTACCCTAACCCTAACCCTAAACTTAATGCTAACCCTAACCCTAACCCTAACATTAACCCTTACCCTAACCCAAACGTTACCCTAACCCTAACCCTAATCCTAACCCCAACCCTTACGCTTATCCTAAACTTAACCCTAAACCTTACACTTACCCTTACCCTAACCCTATCCCTTACTTTAACCCTAACCCCAAACCTTTGCCTAACCCTAACCCTAACCCTAACCCTAAACTTTAACCTGAATCTAACCCCAAACCTTTGCCTAACCCTAACCCTAACCCTAACCCTAATCCTAACCCCTAACCCTAACCCTAACCCTAACCCTAACCCTAACCTTAAACCTATGCCTAACCCTAACCCTAATCCTAACCCTAACCCTAACCCTAACCCTATCGCTAAACCTAACCCTAACCCTAACCCTAACGCTTACCCTACCCTAACCCTAACCCTAACCCTAACCCGAACCCTAACCCTTATCCTAACCCTAAAACTAACCCTAACCCTAACCCAAATCTTAACCCTAACCCTAACCCTAACCCTACCGCTAATCCTAACCCTAACTCCAACCCTAACGCTTACCCTACCCTAACCCTAACCCTAACCCTAACCCTAACCCTTACCCTAACCCTAAAACTAACCCTACCCCTAACCCTAACCTTAACCCTAAACCTAACCCTAACCCTATCCCTAACCCTTACCCTTATCCTAACTTTAACCCCAACCCTAACCGTAAACTTTACTCTAACCCTAACGCTAACCCTGACCCTTAGCCTTACCCTAACTCTAACCTTAAACCTAACCCTAACCCTAACGCTAAACCTAACCCTTAGCCTTACATTAAGCCTAACCCTAACCTTAACCCCAACCCTAAACCAACCCTAACCCTAACCCTAACGCTTGCTCTTACCCTAACCGTAACCCTAACCCTAACGCTAACACTTACCCTTACTCTAACCCTAACCCTAACCCTAACGCTAACTTTTATCCTAAACCTAACCCTAACCCTTACCCTAACCCTAACCCTAACCCTAACCCTAAACTTAATGCTAACCCTAACCCTAACCCTAACCCTTACCCTAACCCTAAACTTTACCCTAACCCTAACCGTAATCCTAACCCCAACCCTTACCCTTATCCTAAACTTAACCCTAAACCTTACACTTACCTTTATCCTAACCCTAACCCTCACCCTAACCCTAACCCCAAACCTTTGCGTAAACCTAACCCTAACCCTAACCCTTACCCTACCCTAACCCTAACCCCAACCCTAACCCTTACTCTTACCCTAACCCTAACCACAAACCTAACCCTAACCCTAAAACGTACCCTTACCCTAACCCTAAATCTAAACCTAACACTAACCCTTACCCCTAACCCTAACCCTAACCCTAACCCTGACCTAAACCTAATCCTAACCCTAACCCTAACCCTAACCTTAAACCTACCCATAACCCTAACCCTAATCCTAACCCTAACCCTAACGCTTACCCTTACCTAACCGTAACCCTAACCCTAACACTAACACTTACCCTTACTCTAAACCTAATCCTAACCCTAAACCTAACCCCTAACCCTAACCCTAACCCTAACCCTTAACCTAACCCTAACCCTAACCCTTACCCTTACCCTAATACTAAACCAAACCCTAACCCTAACCCTAACACTAATCCTTACCCTAACCCTAAACCTAATCCTACCCCTACCCCTAACCATAACCCAAACCTTAACCCTAACCCTAACCCTAACCCTTACACTTACCCTAACCCTAAACCTAACCCTTACCCTAACCCTTACCCTCACCCTAACCCTAACCCTAAACCTAACACCTAACCCTAACCCTTACCCTAACCCTAACCTTAAACCTAACCTTAACCCTAAAGCTAACCGTAACCCTTACCCTGACCTTAACCTAAACCTAATACTAACCCTAACCCTAACCCTTAACCTTAATCTAACCCTTAATGCTAACCCTAACCCTAACCCTTACCATAACCCTAACCCTAACCCTAATCCTTACCCTAACCCTAACACTAACCCTAACCCTAACCCTTACCCTTTCCCTAACCCTAAACTTAACCCTAACCCTAACCCTAACCTTAACCCTTACATTTACCTTAACCCTAATCCTACACCTAAACCTAACCCTAATCCTAACCCTAAACCTAACCCTAACCCTAACCCTTACTGTTACCCTACCCTAAACCTAACCCTAACCCTAACCCTAACACTTACCCTTACACTAACCCTAACCCTAATCCTAACCCTTACCCTAACCCTAACCCTAACACTAATCCCTAACCCTACCCTAACCCTAACCCTAACCCTTACCCAAACCCTAACCCTTACCCTAACCCTAACCCTAACCCATAGCCGAACCCTAATCCTAACCCTAACATTAACCCTAACCCTAACACTAACCCTAAACCTTACCCTTACCCTAACCCTATCCCTAACCCTAACACTAACCCTAGCCTTAACCCTAACCCTAACCCTAACCCTTACCCTAACCCTAACCCTAACCCTTACCCTTACCCTAACATTAACGCTAACCTAACCCTAACCCTAAACCTAACCCTAACCCTAACAGTTACCTTTACCCTAAGCCTAACCCTAAACCGAAACCTAACCCTAATCCTAACCCTAACCCTAAACCTAACCCTAAACTTAACCCTAACCCTAACCCTATCCCTTACCCTTACCCTAACCCTAACACTAAACCTAACCCTAACTCTAAAACTAATCCTTACCCTCACCCTAACCCTAAACCTAACACTAACCCCAACCCTAAACTTTACCCTTACCCTTACCCTAACCCTAAACCTAACCCAAACCCTAACCCTAATCCTAACACTTACACTTACCCTAACCCTTACCCTAACCCTTACCTTTACCCTAACCCTAACCGTAACCCTAACCCTTACCGTAATACTAACCTAACCCTAACACTTACACTATCCCTAACCGTAACCCTAACCCTAACCCTAACCCTAACCCTTACTCTAATGCTAACCCTAACTCTAACACTAACCCTAACACAAACCCTAACCCTTACCCTAACCCTAACCCTAACCCTTAGCCTAACCCTAACCCTAACCCTAACCTTAACCCTAACCCTAACACTAAACCCAAACCTTACCCTTACCCTAACCCTCTCCCTAACCCTAACACTAACCCTAGCCTTAACCCTAACCCTAACATTAACCCTTACCCTAACCCTAACCCTAACCCTAACCCTTCCCCTTCCCCTAACCCTAACCCTAAACCTAACCCTAACGTCAATCCTAAGCCTTACACTTACTCTAACCCTAAACCTAACCCTAAAACTTACCCTTACCCTAACCCTAACACTAAACCTAACACTAACCCTAACACTAACCCTAACCTAACCCTTACCTTTACCCTTACTCTAACCCTAACACTAACCCTAACCCTAATTCTAACAGTTACCCTTAACCTAACCCTAACCCTAACCTTTCCCTAACCCTAAAACTTACCCTAACCCTAACCCCAAACCTATGCCGAACCCTATCCCTTACCCTAACCCTAACCCTAACCCTTACCCTAACCCTAATCCTAACCCTAAGCCCTAAACCTAACCCATACCCTAACGCTCACCCTAACCCTAACCCTACCCCTAACCCTTACCCTAAACCTAACCCGAACCGTAACCCTTACCCTTACCCTCACCCTAACCCGAACCCCAACCCTAAACCTAATCCTAACCCTTACTCTTACCCTGACCTTAACCCCTAACCTAACCCTAACCCTAACCCTAACCCTTACGCTAACCCTAATCCTTGCCCTAACGCTAAACCTAACCCTAACCCTAACCTTAACCCAGACCCTAACCCTAAACCAAACACCTTAGCCTAACCGTAACCCTAACCCTAACACTAACTTTTACCCTAAACCTAACCCTTACCCTAACACTTACCCTAACCCTAACCCTAACCCCAACCCCTAAACCAAACCCTTACCCTAACCCTTAACCTAACCCTAAACTTTACCCTTACCCTAACCCTAAACCTAACACTAACCCTAACCTTAACTCTAACCTTAAACCTAAGCCTAACCCTTAAGCTTATCCTAACCTTAACCCTAAACCTTACACTTACCCTTACCCTAACCCTAAAACTAACCCTAACCCTAAATCTAACCCTTAGCCTAACCCTAACCCTAACCCTAAACCTAACCCTTACTCTTACCCTAACCCTAACCCCAAACCAAACCCTAAACCTATACCGTAACCTTACCCTAAACCTAAATCTAACCCTAACCCTAACCCTAACCCTAACCCTAACCCTAAACTTTACCCTGACCCTAACCCTAACCCTGACCCCAACCCTTACCCTAAACCTAACCTTAACCCTTACCCAACCTAACACTAACCATAACCTTAACCCTAACTCTAACCCTTAACCTAACCCTAAAACTAACCCTAACCCTAAATCTAACCCTTAGCCTAAACCTAACCCTAACCCTAACCCTAACCCTTACTCTTACCCTAACCCTAACCCTAACCCTAACACTAACCCTAAACTTAACCCTAACCCTAACTCTAACCCTTACCCTAACCCTAACCCTAACCCTAATCCTAACATTAATCCTAAACCTTACCCTTACCCTAAACCTAACCCTAACCCTAACCCTTACCCTTACCGTAACCCTAACCCTAAACCAAACACTAACCCTAACACTAACCCTAACCCTAACACTAACTCTGACCCTAACCCTAACCCTTACCCTTACCCTAACCCTAACACTAACCCTAAACCTAACCCTGACCCTAATCCTAACAGTTACCCTTACCCTAACCTAACCCTAATCCTAACCCTTACCCTAACCCTAAACCTTACCCTAACCCTAACCCCAAACCTATCCCTAACCCTAACCCTAACCCTTACCCTAACCGTAACCTAATCCTAAACCTTACTCTTACCCTAAACCTAAACCCAAACTTAACCCTAACCCTAAACCGTGCCCTTACCCTAACCCTAAATCTAAACCTAACCCTAAATTTACCCTAACCCTAACCCTTACCCTAACCCTAAACCCAAATGTATCCCTAACTCTAACCCTAACCCTAACCCAAACCTATCCCTAAACCTAACCCTAACCCAAACCTATCCCTAACCCTAACCCTAATCCTAAGTCTAAACCGTACCCTTAACCTAACCCGTTATCTAACCCTAACCCTAACCCTAACCCCTAACCCTAACCCTAACCCTAAACCGTAACCTTACACTAACCATAACCCTAACCCTAACCCTTACACTTACCCTAACCCTAACCCTAACCCTAACACTAACCCTAACCTTAACTCTAACTCTAACCCTAACACTAACCCTTACCCTTATATTATCCTTAACCCTAAACCTTACACTTACCCTTACACTAACCCTAACCCTAACCCTAACTCTAACCATAAATCTAACCCTTAGTCTTAACCTAAACTTATCCCTAACCCTAGCCCTTAACCTAACCATAAATCTAACCCTTACGCTAACCGTAACCCTAACCCTAACCCCTAACCCTAACCCTAATCCTAACCCTATCCCTTACCCTAACCTTAACCCTAACCCTAAACCTAACCCTAACCCTAACCCTTACCTTTACCCTAAGCCTAACCCTAAATCTAAACCTAAACCTAATCGTAACCCTAACCCTAACCCTAAACCTAAACTTAACCCTAACCCTAACCCTAACCCTAACCCTTACCCTAACCATAACCATAACCCTAACCCTTACACTAACCCTAACACTAACTCTAACCCCTATCCCGAACCCTTACCCTAAACCTAACACTAACCCCTAACCCTAACCCTTACCTAACCCTGACCCTAACCCTTATCCTTACCCTAACCCTAACCCTAACTCTAACCCTAACACTAACCCAAACCGTAACCCTTACCCTAACCGTTACCCAAACCATTAGCCTAACCCTAACACTAACTATAACCTTAACCCTAACCCTAACCCTAACCCTTGCCCTTACCCTAACCCTAACCGTAACCCTAACACTAACCCTAAAGTTAACCCTAACCCTAACTCTAACCCTTACCCTAACCCTAACCCTAACCCTAAACCTAACCCAAACCCTAACCCCTACCCTTACCCTAACCGTAAACCTAACCGTAAACCAAACACTTTAGCCTAACCGTAACCCTAACCCTAACACTAACTTTTACCCTAAACCTAACCCTAACACTAACACTTACCCGAACCCTTACCCTAACCCCAACCCCTAAACCTAACCCTTACCCTAACCCTTAACCTAACCCTAACCGTTACCCTTACCCTAACCCTAACCCTAACACTAACCCTAACCTTAACTCTAATCCTAACCCTAACCCTAACCCTTATCCTTATCCTAACCTTAACCCTAAACCTTACACTTACCATTACCCTAACCCTAACCCTAACCCTAAATCTAACCCTTATCTTAACCTAACCCTAACCCTAACCCTAGCCCTTACCCTAACCCTAAATCTAACCCTTAGCCTACCTCTAACCCTAACCCTAACCCTAACCCTAACCCTTACTCTTACCCTAACCCTAACCCCAAACCAAACCCTAAACCTATACCGTACCCTTACCCTAAACCTAAATCTAACGCTAACCCTTACCCTAAGCCCTAACCCTAACCCTAAACCTAACCCTAACCCTTACCCTTACCCTAACCCTAACCCTAAACCCAACCCTAGCCCTAACACTAGTCCATACCCTAAGCCTAACCCTAACCCTAATCCTAACCCTAACCCTAACCCTAACCCTAATCCTAACCCTAACCCTTACCCTTACATTAACCCTAAACCTAACCCCAACCCTAACCTTTACACTAATCCTTACCCTAAGCCTAACCCTAAACCTAATCCTAAACCTAACCCTAACCCTAAACTTAACCCTAACCCTAATCCTAAACCTTACCCTTACCCTAACCCTAAACCTAACCATTATCCTAAGCCTAACCCTAACCCTAACCCTAACCATTACCCTAACCCCAACCTTAACCCTAACCCTAACCTTAATGCTGACCCTAAACCTAACCCTAACTCTAACCCTTACCCTAACCCTAAAATTTACCCTAACCCTAACACTAACCCTGACCCCAACCCTTACCCTAAACCTAAACTTAACCCTTAGCCTAACCCTAACACTAACCATAACCTTAACCCTAACTCTAACCCTAACCCTAACCCTAACCCTAACCCTTACCCTAACCCTAAACCCAAATGTATCCCTAACCCTAACCCTAACCCAAACCTATCCCTAACCCTAACCCTAACCCTAACCCAAACCTAGCCCTAACCCTAACCCTAACCCTAACCCTAAGCCTAAACCGTACCCTTACCCTAACCCTTAATCTAACCCTAACCTTAACCCTAACCCCTACCACTAACCCTAACCCTAAACCGTAACCTTACCCTAACCCTAACCCTAACCCTAACCCTAACCCTTACACTTACCCTAACAATAACCCTAACCCTAACACTAACCCTAACCTTAACTCTAACTCTAACCCTAACCCTAACCCTTACCCTTATATTATCCTTAACCCTAAACCTTACACTTACCCTTACCCTAACCCTAACCCTAACCATAACCCTAACCATAAATCTAACCCTTAGTCTTAACCTAACCTTAACCCTAACCCTAGCCCTTACCCTAACCATAAATCTAACCCTTACGCTAACCCTAACCCTAACCCTAACCCCTAACCCTAACCCTAACCCTAACCCTATCCCTTACCCTTACCCTAACCCTAACCCTTACCCTTTCTCCAACCCTAACCCTAAACCTAACCCTAACCCTAACCTTAACTCTAACCCTAAACCTAACCCTAACCCTAACCCTTACCTTTACCCTAAGCCTAACCCTAAATCTAAACCTAACCCTAATCCTAACCCTAACCCTAACCCTAACCCTAAACTTAACCCTAACCCTAACCCTAAACCTTACCCTTACCCTTACCCTAACCCTAACCCTAAATCTAACCCTAACTCTAAAACTAATCCTTAACCTCACCCTAACCCTAAACCTAACCCTAACCCTAACCTTAACCCTGAACCTAACCCTAACCCTAACCCTAACCCTTACCTTTACCCTAAGCCTAACCCTAAATCTAAACCTAACCCTAATCCTAACCCTAACCCTAACCCTAACCCTAAACCTAACCCAAACCCTAACCCTAATCATAACACTTACCCTTACACTAACCCTAACCCTAACACGTACCCTTACCCTAACCCTAACCCTAACCTTAACCCCAACCCTAAACGTAAACCTAACCCTAACGCTAACCCTTAGCCTTACCCTAACCCTAACGCTAACCCTAACCCTAACCCTAACACTTACCCTTGCCCTAACCCTAAATCTAACCCTTAGCCTAACCCTAACCCTAACCC
Source organism: Megascapheus bottae (assembly GCA_024803745.1). Classification (NCBI taxonomy): domain Eukaryota; kingdom Metazoa; phylum Chordata; class Mammalia; order Rodentia; family Geomyidae; genus Megascapheus; species Megascapheus bottae. The sequence goes on from JANJXV010000649.1 coordinate 368,331, forward strand.
TAACCCTTACTCTTACCCTAACCCTAACCCCAAACCAAACCCTAAACCTATACCGTACCCTTACCCTAAACCTAAATCTAATGCTAACCCTTACCCTAAGACCTAACCCTAACCCTAACCCTTACCCTTACCCTAACCCGAACACTAAACCCAACCCTAGCCCTAACACTAGTTCGTTCCCTAAGCCTAACCCTAACCCTAATCCTAACCCTAACCCTAACCCTAACCCTAATCCTAACCCTAACCCTTACCCTTACATTAACCCTAAACCTAACCCCAACCCTAACCGTAACACTAATCCTTACCCTAAGCCTAACCCTAAACCTAATCCTAAACCTAACTCTAACCCTAAACTTAACCCTAACCCTAATCCTAAACCTTACCCTCACCCTAACCCTAAACCTATCCCTTATCCTAAGCCTAACCCTAACCCTAACCCTAACCATTACCCTAACCCCAACCCTAACCCTAACCCTAACCTTAATGCTAACCCTAAACATAACTCTAACCCTAACCCTTACCCTAACCCTAAACTTTACCCTAACCCTAACCCTAACCCTGACCCCAACCCTTACCCTAAACCTAACCTTAACCCTTAGCCTAACCCTAACACTAACCATAACCTTAACCCTAACCCTAACCCTAACCCTTAACCTAACCCTAACCCTAACCCTTACCCTTACCCTAATACTAAACCAAACCCTAACCCTAACCCTAACACTAATCCTTACCCTAACCCTAAACCTAATCCTACCCCTACCCCTAACCATAACCCTAACCTTAACCCTAACCCTAACCCTAACCCTTACACTTACCCTAACCCTAAACCTAACCCTTACCCTAACCCTTACCCTCACCCTAACCCTAACCCTAAACCTAACACCTAACCCTAACCCTTACCCTAACCCTAACCCTAAACCTAACCTTAACCCTAAAGCTAACCGTAACCCTTACCCTGACCTTAACCTAAACCTAATACTAACCCTAACCCTAACCCTTAACCTTAATCTAACCCTTAATGCTAACCCTAACCCTAACCCTTACCATAACCCTAACCCTAACCCTAATCCTTACCCTAACCCTAACACTAACCCTAACCCTAACCCTTACCCTTTCCCTAACCCTAAACTTAACCCTAACCCTAACCCTAACCTTAACCCTTACATTTACCTTAACCCTAATCCTACACCTAAACCTAACCCTAATCCTAACCCTAAACCTAACCCTAACCCTAACCCTTACTGTTACCCTACCCTAAACCTAACCCTAACCCTAACCCTAACACTTACCCTTACACTAACCCTAACCCTAATCCTAACCCTTACCCTAACCCTAACCCTAACACTAATCCCTAACCCTACCCTAACCCTAACCCTAACCCTTACCCAAACCCTAACCCTTACCCTAACCCTAACCCTAACCCATAACCGAACCCTAATCCTAACCCTAACATTAACCCTAACCCTAACACTAACCCTAAACCTTACCCTTACCCTAACCCTATCCCTAACCCTAACACTAACCCTAGCCTTAACGCTAACCCTAACCCTAACCCTTACCCTAACCCTAACCCTTACCCTTACCCTAACATTAACGCTAACCTAACCCTAACCCTAAACCTAACCCTAACCCTAACAGTTACCTTTACCCTAAGCCTAACCCTAAACCGAAACCTAACCCTAATCCTAACCCTAACCCTAAACCTAACCCTAAACTTAACCCTAACCCTAACCCTATCCCTTACCCTTACCCTAACCCTAACACTAAACCTAACCCTAACTCTAAAACTAATCCTTACCCTCACCCTAACCCTAAACCTAACACTAACCCCAACCCTAAACTTTACCCTTACCCTTACCCTAACCCTAAACCTAACCCAAACCCTAACCCTAATCCTAACACTTACACTTACCCTAACCCTTACCCTAACCCTTACCTTTACCCTAACCCTAACCGTAACCCTAACCCTTACCGTAATACTAACCTAACCCTAACCCTTACACTATCCCTAACCGTAACCCTAACCCTAACCCTAACCCTAACCCTTACTCTAATGCTAACCCTAACTCTAACACTAACCCTAACACAAACCCTAACCCTTACCCTAACCCTAACCCTAACCCTTAGCCTAACCCTAACCCTAACCCTAACCTTAACCCTAACCCTAACACTAAACCCAAACCTTACCCTTACCCTAACCCTCTCCCTAACCCTAACACTAACCCTAGCCTTAACCCTAACCCTAACATTAACCCTTACCCTAACCCTAACCCTAACCCTAACCCTTCCCCTTCCCCTAACCCTAACCCTAAACCTAACCCTAACATCAATCCTAAGCCTTACACTTACTCTAACCCTAAACCTAACCCTAAAACTTACCCTTACCCTAACCCTAACACTAAACCTAACACTAACCCTAACACTAACCCTAACCTAACCCTTACCTTTACCCTTACTCTAACCCTAACACTAACCCTAACCCTAATTCTAACAGTTACCCTTACCCTAACCCTAACCCTAACCTTTCCCTAACCCTAAAACTTACCCTAACCCTAACCCCAAACCTATGCCGAACCCTCTCCCTTACCCTAACCCTAACCCTAACCCTAACCCTAACCCTTACCCTAACCCTAATCCTAACCCTAAGCCCTAAACCTAACCCATACCCTAACGCTCACCCTAACCCTAACCCTACCCCTAACCCTTACCCTAAACCTAACCCGAACCGTAACCCTTACCCTTACCCTCACCCTAACCCGAACCCCAACCCTAAACCTAATCCTAACCCTTACTCTTACCCTGACCTTAACCCCTAACCTAACCCTAACCCTAACCCTAACCCTTACGCTAACCCTAATCCTTGCCCTAACGCTAAACCTAACCCTAACCCTAACCTTAACCCAGACCCTAACCCTAAACCAAACACCTTAGCCTAACCGTAACCCTAACCCTAACACTAACTTTTACCCTAAACCTAACCCTTACCCTAACACTTACCCTAACCCTAACCCTAACCCCAACCCCTAAACCAAACCCTTACCCTAACCCTTAACCTAACCCTAAACTTTACCCTTACCCTAACCCTAAACCTAACACTAACCCTAACCTTAACTCTAACCTTAAACCTAAGCCTAACCCTTAAGCTTATCCTAACCTTAACCCTAAACCTTACACTTACCCTTACCCTAACCCTAAAACTAACCCTAACCCTAAATCTAACCCTTAGCCTAACCCTAACCCTAACCCTAAACCTAACCCTTACTCTTACCCTAACCCTAACCACAAACCAAACCCTAAACCTATACCGTAACCTTACCCTAAACCTAAATCTAACCCTAACCCTAACCCTAACCCTAACCCTAACCCTAACCCTAAACTTTACCCTGACCCTAACCCTAACCCTGACCCCAACCCTTACCCTAAACCTAACCTTAACCCTTACCCTAACCTAACACTAACCATAACCTTAACCCTAACTCTAACCCTTAACCTAACCCTAAAACTAACCCTAACCCTAAATCTAACCCTTAGCCTAACCCTAACCCTAACCCTAACCCTAACCCTTACTCTTACCCTAACCCTAACCCCAAACCAAACCCTAAACCTATACCGTAACCTTACCCTAAACCTAAATCTAACCCGAACCCTAACCCTAACCCTAACCCTAACCCTAAACTTTACCCTGACCCTAACCCTAACCCTGACCCCAACCCTTACCCTAAACCTAACCTTAACCCTTACCCTAACCCTAACACTAACCATAACCTTAACCCTAACTCTAACCCTAACCCTAACCCTTACTCTTACCCTAACCCTAACCCTAACCCTAACACTAACCCTAAACTTAACCCTAACCCTAACTCTAACCCTTACCCTAACCCTAACCCTAACCCTAATCCTAACATTAATCCTAAACCTTACCCTTACCCTAAACCTAACCCTAACCCTAACCCTTACCCTTACCGTAACCCTAACCCTAAACCAAACACTAACCCTAACACTAACCCTAACCCTAACACTAACTCTGACCCTAACCCTAACCCTTACCCTTACCCTAACCCTAACACTAACCCTAAACCTAACCCTGACCCTAATCCTAACAGTTACCCTTACCCTAACCTAACCCTAATCCTAACCCTTACCCTAACCCTAAACCTTACCCTAACCCTAACCCCAAACCTATCCCTAACCCTAACCCTAACCCTTACCCTAACCGTAACCTAATCCTAAACCTTACTCTTACCCTAACCCTAAACCCAAACTTAACCCTAACCCTAAACCGTGCCCTTACCCTAACCCTAAATCTAAACCTAACCCTAAATTTACCCTAACCCTAACCCTTACCCTAACCCTAAACCCAAATGTATCCCTAACTCTAACCCTAACCCTAACCCAAACCTATCCCTAAACCTAACCCTAACCCAAACCTATCCCTAAACCTAACCCTAACCCTAAGCCTAAACCGTACCCTTAACCTAACCCGTAATCTAACCCTAACCCTAACCCTAACCCCTAACCCTAACCCTAACCCTAAACCGTAACCTTACACTAACCGTAACCCTAACCCTAACCCTTACACTTACCCTAACCCTAACCCTAACCCTAACACTAACCCTAACCTTAACTCTAACTCTAACCCTAACACTAACCCTTACCCTTATATTATCCTTAACCCTAAACCTTACACTTACCCTTACACTAACCCTAACCCTAACCCTAACTCTAACCATAAATCTAACCCTTAGTCTTAACCTAAACTTATCCCTAACCCTAGCCCTTAACCTAACCATAAATCTAACCCTTACGCTAACCGTAACCCTAACCCTAACCCCTAACCCTAACCCTAATCCTAACCCTATCCCTTACCCTAACCTTAACCCTAACCCTAAACCTAACCCTAACCCTAACCCTTACCTTTACCCTAAGCCTAACCCTAAATCTAAACCTAAACCTAATCGTAACGCTAACCCTAACCCTAAACCTAAACTTAACCCTAACCCTAACCCTAACCCTTACCCTTACCCTTACCCTAACCCTAACCCTAAACCTAACCCTAACTCTAAAACTAATCCTTACCCTCACCCTAACCCTAAACCTAACCCTAACCCTAACCCTAACCTTAACCCTGAACCTTATCCTAACCCTAAACCTAACCCAAACCCTAACCCTAATCCTAACACTTACCCTTACACTAACCCTAACCCTAACACTTACCCTTACCCTAACCCTAACCCTAACCTTAACCCCAACCCTAAACCTAAACCTAACCCTAACGCTAACCCTTACCCTTACCCTAACCCTAACGCTAACCCTAACCCTAACCCTTACACTTACCCTTGCCCTAACCCTTACCCTAACCCTAACCCTTACCCTAACCATAACCATAACCCTAACCCTTACACTAACCCTAACACTAACTCTAACCCCTATCCCGAACCCTTACCCTAAACCTAACACTAACCCCTAACCCTAACCCTTACCTAACCCTGACCCTAACCCTTATCCTTACCCTAACCCTAACCCTAACTCTAACCCTAACACTAACCCAAACCGTAACCCTTACCCTAACCGTTACCCAAACCATTAGCCTAACCCTAACACTAACTATAACCTTAACCCTAACCCTAACCCTAACCCTTGCCCTTACCCTAACCCTAACCCTAACCCTAACACTAACCCTAAAGTTAACCCTAACCCTAACTCTAACCCTTACCCTAACCCTAACCCTAACCCTAAACCTAACCCAAACCCTAACCCCTACCCTTACCCTAACCGTAAACCTAACCGTAAACCAAACACCTTAGCCTAACCGTAACCCTAACCCTAACACTAACTTTTACCCTAAACCTAACCCTAACACTAACACTTACCCGAACCCTTACCCTAACCCCAACCCCTAAACCTAACCCTTACCCTAACCCTTAACCTAACCCTAACCGTTACCCTTACCCTAACCCTAACCCTAACACTAACCCTAACCTTAACTCTATTCCTAACCCTAACCCTAACCCTAACCCTTATCCTTATCCTAACCTTAACCCTAAACCTTACACTTACCCTTACCCTAACCCTAACCCTAACCCTAAATCTAACCCTTATCTTAACCTAACCCTAACCCTAACCCTAGCCCTTACCCTAACCCTAAATCTAACCCTTAGCCTACCTCTAACCCTAACCCTAACCCTAACCCTAACCCTTACTCTTACCCTAACCCTAACCCCAAACCAAACCCTAAACCTATACCGTACCCTTACCCTAAACCTAAATCTAACGCTAACCCTTACCCTAAGCCCTAACCCTAACCCTAAACCTAACCCTAACCCTTACCCTTACCCTAACCCTAACCCTAAACCCAACCCTAGCCCTAACACTAGTCCATACCCTAAGCCTAACCCTAACCCTAATCCTAACCCTAACCCTAACCCTAACCCTAATCCTAACCCTAACCCTTACCCTTACATTAACCCTAAACCTAACCCCAACCCTAACCTTTACACTAATCCTTACCCTAAGCCTAACCCTAAACCTAATCCTAAACCTAACCCTAACACTAAACTTAACCCTAACCCTAATCCTAAACCTTACCCTTACCCTAACCCTAAACCTAACCATTATCCTAAGCCTAACCCTAACCCTAACCCTAACCATTACCCTAACCCCAACCTTAACCCTAACCCTAACCTTAATGCTGACCCTAAACCTAACCCTAACCCTAACCCTTACCCTAACCCTAAAATTTACCCTAACCCTAACACTAACCCTGACCCCAACCCTTACCCTAAACCTAAACTTAACCCTTAGCCTAACCCTAACACTAACCATAACCTTAACCCTAACTCTAACCCTAACCCTAACCCTAACCCTAACCCTTACCCTAACCCTAAACCCAAATGTATCCCTAACCCTAACCCTAACCCAAACCTATCCCTAACCCTAACCCTAACCCTAACCCAAACCTAGCCCTAACCCTAACCCTAACCCTAACCCTAAGCCTAAACCGTACCCTTACCCTAACCCTTAATCTAACCCTAACCTTAACCCTAACCCCTAACACTAACCCTAACCCTAAACCGTAACCTTACCCTAACCCTAAACCTAACCCTTACACTTACCCTAACAATAACCCTAACCCTAACACTAACCCTAACCTTAACTCTAACTCTAACCCTAACCCTAACCCTTACCCTTATATTATCCTTAACCCTAAACCTTACACTTACCCTTACCCTAACCCTAACCCTAACCATAACCCTAACCATAAACCTAACCCTTAGTCTTAACCTAACCTTAACCCTAACCCTAGCCCTTACCCTAACCATAAATCTAACCCTTACGCTAACCCTAACCCTAACCCTAACCCCTAACCCTAACCCTAACCCTAACCCTATCCCTTACCCTTACCCTAACCCTAACCCTTACCCTTTCCCCAACCCTAACCCTAAACCTAACCCTAACCCTAACCTTAACCCTAACCCTAAACCTAACCCTAACCCTAACCCTTACCTTTACCCTAAGCCTAACCCTAAATCTAAACCTAACCCTAATCCTAACCCTAACCCTAACCCTAACCCTAAACTTAACCCTAACCCTAACCCTAAACCTTACCCTTACCCTTACCCTAACCCTAACCCTAAACCTAACCCTAACTCTAAAACTAATCCTTACCCTCACCCTAACCCTAAACCTAACCCTAACCCTAACCTTAACCCTGAACCTAACCCTAACCCTAACCCTAACCCTTACCTTTACCCTAAGCCTAACCCTAAATCTAAACCTAACCCTAATCCTAACCCTAACCCTAACCCTAACCCTAAACCTAACCCAAACCCTAACCCTAATCATAACACTTACCCTTACACTAACCCTAACCCTAACACGTACCCTTACCCTAACCCTAACCCTAACCTTAACCCCAACCCTAAACGTAAACCTAACCCTAACGCTAACCCTTAGCCTTACCCTAACCCTAACGCTAACCCTAACCCTAACCCTAACACTTACCCTTGCCCTAACCCTAAATCTAACCCTTAGCCTAACCCTAACCCTAACCCTAACCCTTACTCTTACCCTAACCCTAACCCCAAACCAAACCCTAAACCTATACCGTACCCTTACCCTAAACCTAAATCTAATGCTAACCCTTACCCTAAGACCTAACCCTAACCCTAACCCTTACCCTTACCCTAACCCTAACACTAAACCCAACCCTAGCCCTAACACTAGTTCATTCCCTAAGCCTAACCCTAACCCTAATCCTAACCCTAACCCTAACCCTAACCCTAATCCTAACCCTAACCCTTACCCTTACATTAACCCTAAACCTAACCCCAACCCTAACCGTAACACTAATCCTTACCCTAAGCCTAACCCTAAACCTAATCCTAAACCTAACTCTAACCCTAAACTTAACCCTAACCCTAATCCTAAACCTTACCCTCACCCTAACCCTAACCCTAAACCTATCCCTTATCCTAAGCCTAACCCTAACCCTAACCCTAACCATTACCCTAACCCCAACCCTAACCCTAACCCTAACCTTAATGCTAACCCTAAACATAACTCTAACCCTAACCCTTACCCTAACCCTAAACTTTACCCTAACCCTAACCCTAACCCTGACCCCAACCCTTACCCTAAACCTAACCTTAACCCTTAGCCTAACCCTAACACTAACCATAACCTTAACCCTAACCCTAACCCTAACCCTAACCCTTACTCTTACCCTAACCCTAACCCTAACCCTAACACTAACCCTAAACTTAACCCTAACCCTAACTCTAACCCTTACCCTAACCCCAACCCTAACCCTAATCTTAACATCAATCCTAAGCCTTAACCTTACCCTAAACCTAACCCTAACCCTAACCCTTACCCTTACCGTAACCCTAACCCTAAACCAAACACTAACCCTAACACTAACCCTAACCCTAACACTAACCCTGACCCTAACCCTAACCCTTACCCTTACCCTAACCCTAACACTAACCCTAAACCTAACCCTGACCCTAATCCTAACAGTTACCCTTACCCTAACCTAACCCTAATCCTAACCCTTACCATAACCCTAACCCTTACCCTAACCCTAACCCCAAACCTATCCCTAACCCTAAACCTAACCCTTACCCTAACCGTAACCTAACCCTAAACCTTACTCTTACCCTAACCCTAATCCCAAACTTAACCCTAACCCTAAACCGTGCCCTTACCCTAACCCTAAATCTAAACCTAACCCTAATCTTTACCCTAACCCTAACCCTTACCCTAACCCTAAACCCAAATGTATCCCTAACCCTAACCCTAACCCTGACCCAAACCTATCCCTAACCCTAACCCTAACCCTAACCCTAAACCAAACCTATCCCTAACCCTAACCCTAACCCTAACCCTAAGCCTAAACCGTACCCTTACCCTAACCCTTAATCTAACCCTAACCCTAACCCTAACCCCTAACCCTAACCCTAACCCTAAACCGTAACCTTACCCTAACCCTAACCCTAAACCTAACCCTTACCCTAACCCTAACCCTTACCCTAACCATAACCCCAAACCTATCCCTAACCCTAACCCTAACCCCTAACCCTAACCCTAACCCTTACACTTATCCTAACCCTAACCCTAACCCTAACACTAACCCTAATCTTAACTCTAACTCTAACCCTAACCCTAACCCTTACCCTTATCCTAACCTTAACCCTAAACCTTACACTTACCCTTAACCTAACCCAAACCATAACCCTAACCCTAACCATAAATCTAACCCTTAGTCTTAACCTAACCTTAACCCTAACCCTAGCCCTTACCCTAACACTAAATCTAACCCTTATGGTAACCCTAACCCTAACCCTAAACCCTAACCCTAACCCTATCCCTTACCCTTACCCTAACCCTAACCCTTACCCTTTCCCCAACCCTAACACTAACCCTAACCTTAACTCTAACCCTAAAAATAACCCTAACCCTAACCCTTCCCTTTACCCTAAGCCTAACCCTAAATCTAAACCTAACCCTAATCCTAACCCTAACCCTAACCCTAAACCTAAACTTAACCCTAACCCTAACCCTAACCCTTACCCTTACCCTTACCCTAACCCTAACCCTAAACCTAAATCTAACTCTAAAACTAATCCTTCCCTCACCCTAACCCTAAACGTAACCCTAACCCTAACCTTAACCCTTAACCTTATCCGAACCCTAAACCTAACCCAAATCCTAACCCTAATCCTAACACTTACCCTTACACTAACCCAACCCTAACACTTACCCTTACCCTAACCCTAACCCTAACCTTAACCCCACCCTAAACCTAAACCTAACCCTAACGCTAACCCTTACCCTTACCCTAACCCTAACGCTAACCCGAACCCTAACCCTAACACTTACCCTTGCCCTAACCCTAACCCTAAACCTAACCCTTACCCTAACCCTAACCATAACCCTAACCCTTACACTAACCCTAACCCTAACTCTAACCCCTATCCCTAATCCTTACCCTAAACCTAACCCTAACCCCTAACCCTAACCGTTACCCTAATCCGAACTCTAACCCTTACCCTTACCCTAACCATAACCCTAACTCTAACCCTAACACTAACCCAAACCCTAACCCTTACCCTAACCCTTACCCTAACCCTTAGCCTAACCCTAACACTAACCATAACCTTAACCCTATCCCTAACCCTAACCCTAACCCTAACCCTTACCCTTACCCTAACCCTAACCCTAACCCTAACACTAACCCTAAACTTAACCCTAACCATAACTCTAACCCTTACCCTAACCCTAACCCTAATCCTAACACTAATCCTAACCCTTACCCTTACCCTAAACCTAACCCTAACCCTAAACATAACCCTTACCATAACCCTAACCCTAAACCAAACACTAACCCTAACCCTAACCCTAACACTAACCCTAACAATAATCCTAACCCTTACCCTAACCTTAATGCTAAACCTAAACCTAACCCTAACCCTTACCCTTTCCCTAACCCTAACTACCTGTAACCCTAACCCTAAATATAACCCTAACCCTAACCCTAACACTAACCCTAACCCTAACTCTAACCCTAATTCTAACGGTTACCCTTACCCTAACCCTAACCCTAACCCTAACATTTACCCTAACCCTAACCCTTACCCTAACCCTAACCCCAAACCTTGCCTAACCCTAACCCTAATCCTAAACCTTACACCTAACCCTAACCCTAACCACAACCCTAACCCTTACTCTTACCCTAACCCTAACCACAAACCTAAAATTAACCCTAAACCGTACCCTTACCCTAACCCTAAATCTAACCCTAACCCTAACCCCTAACCTTAACCCTAACCCTAACCCTAACCCTAAACCTAACCCTAATCCTTACCCTAACCCTAACCCTAAACCTAACCCTAAACCTAACCCTAACCCTAACCCTAACCCTTACACTTACCCTAACCCTAAACCTAACCCTAAACCTAACCGTAACACTAATCCTTACCCTAACCCTAACCCTAATCCTAATCCTACCCCTAACCCTAACCCTAACCCTAAACTTAACCCTAACCCTAACCCTAACCCTTACCCTTACCCTAACCCTAAACCTAACCGTTATCCTTACCCTAACCCTAACCCTATCCCTAACCCTTACCCTAACCCTAACCCTAACCCTAAACTTAATGCTAACCCTAACCCTTACCTTAACCCTAAACTTTACCCTAACCCTACCCGTAATCCTAACCCCAACCCTTACCCTTATCCTAAACTTAACCCTAAACCTTACACTTACCCTTATCCTACCCTAACCCTTACCCTAACCCTAACCCCAAACCTTTGCCTAACCCTAACCCTAACCCTAAACCAAACCCTAACCCTAACCCTAACCCCAACACTAACCCTTATTCTTACCCCAGCCCTAACCACAAACCTAAACCTAACCCTAAAACTGTACCCTTACCCTAACCCTAAATCTAACCCTAACCCTAACACTTACACCTAATCCTAACCCTAACCCTAACCCTAACCGTAACATAAACCTAACCCTAACCCTAACCCTAACCTTAAATCTACCCGAAACACTAAAACTAAACCTAACCCTAACACTTACCCTTACTCTAACCCTAACCCTAACCCTAACCCTAACACCTAACCCTACCACTAACCCTAACCATAACCCTAAACCTAACCCTAACCCTAACCTTACCCTAAACTTTACCCTAACCCTAACCCTAACCATGACCACCAACCCTTACCCTAAACCTAACCTTAACCCTTAGCCTAACCCTAACACTAACCATAACCTTAACCCTAACCCTAACCCTAACCCTAACCCTTACTCTTACCCTAACCCTAACCCTAACCCTAACACTAACCCTAAACTTAACCCTAACCCTAACTCTAACCCTTACCCTAACCCCAACCCTAACCCTAATCTTAACATCAATCCTAAGCCTTAACCTTACCCTAAACCTAACCCTAACCCTAACCCTTACCCTTACCGTAACCCTAACCCTAAACCAAACACTAACCCTAACACTAACCCTAACCCTAACACTAACCCTGACCCTAACCCTAACCCTTACCCTTACCCTAACCCTAACACTAACCCTAAACCTAACCCTGACCCTAATCCTAACAGTTACCCTTACCCTAACCTAACCCTAATCCTAACCCTTACCATAACCCTAACCCTTACCCTAACCCTAACCCCAAACCTATCCCTAACCCTAAACCTAACCCTTACCCTAACCGTAACCTAACCCTAAACCTTACTCTTACCCTAACCCTAATCCCAAACTTAACCCTAACCCTAAACCGTGCCCTTACCCTAACCCTATATCTAAACCTAACCCTAATCTTTACCCTAACCCTAACCCTTACCCTAACCCTAAACCCAAATGTATCCCTACCTACCTAACCCTAACCCTAACCCAAACCTATCCCTAACCCTAACCCTAACCCCTAACCCTAAACCAAAACCTTTCCCTAACCCTAACCCTAACCCTAACCCTAAGCCTAAACCGTACCCTTACCCTAACCCTTAATCTAACCCTAACCCTAACCCTAACCCCTAACCCTAACCCTCCCCCCTAAACCATAACCTTACCCTAACCCTAAACCTAACCCTTACCCTAACCCTAACCCTTACCCTAACCCTAACCCCAAACCTATACCTAACCCTAACCCTAACCCCTAACCCTAACCCTAACCCTTACACTTACCCTAACCCTAACCCTAACCCTAACACTAACCCTAACGTTAACTCTAACTCCAACCCTAACCCTAACCCTTACCCTTATCCTAACCTTAACCCTAAACCTTACACTTACCCTTACCCTAACCCTAACCTTAACCATAAATCTAACCCTTAGTCTTAACCTAACCTTAACCCTAAACCTAGCCCTTACCCTAACCCTAAATCTAACCCTTACGCTAACCCTAACCCTAACCCTAACACCTAAACCTAACCCTAACCCTAACCCTAACCCTATCCCTTACCCTTACCCTAACCCTAACCCTTACCCTTTCCCCAACCCTAACACTACCCCTAAACTTAACTCTAACCCTAAAAATAACCCTAACCCTAACCCTTACCTTTACCCTAAGCCTAACCATAAATCTAAACCTAACCCTAATCCTAACCCTAACCCTAACCCTAAACCTAAACTTAACCCTAACCCTAACCCTAACCCTTACCCTTACCCTTACCCTAACCCTAACCCTAAACCTAAACCTAACTCTAAAACTAATCCTTACCCTCACCCTAACCCTAAACCTAACCCTAAACCTAACCTTAACCCTTAACCTTATCCTAACCCTAAACCTAACCCAAATCCTAACCCTAATCCTAACACTTACCCTTAAACTAACCCTAACCCTAACACTTACCCTTACCCTAAACCTAACCCTAACCTTAACCCCAACCCTAAACCTAAACCTAACCCTAACGCTAACCCTTACCCTTACCCTAACCCTAACGCTAACCCGAACCCTAACCCTAACACTTACCCTTGCCCTAACCCTAACCCTAAACCTAACCCTTACCCTAACCCTAACCATAACCCTAACCCTTACACTAACCCAAACCCTAACTCTAACCCCTATCCCTAACCCTTACCCTAAACCTAACCCTAACCCCTAACCCTAACCCTTACCCTAACCCGAACTCTAACCCTTACCCTTACCCTAACCATAACCCTAACTCTAACCCTAACACTAACCCAAACCCTAACCCTTACCCTAACCCTTACCCTAACCCTTAGCCTAACCCTAACACTAACCATAACCTTAATCCTATCCCTAACCCTACCCCTAACCCTAACCCTTACCCTTACCCTAACACTAACCCTAACCCTAACACTAACCCTAAACTTAACGCTAACCCTAACTCTAACCCTTACCCTAACCCTAACCCTAACTCTAATCCTAACATTAATCCTAACCCTTACCCTTACCCTAAACCTAACCCTAACCCTGACACTAACCCTTACCGTAACCCTAACCCTAAACCAAACACTAACCCTAACAATAACCCTAACCCTTACCCTAACCTTAATGCTAACCCTAAACCTAACCCTAACCCTTACCCTTTCCCTAACCCTAACTCTACCTCTAACCCTAACCCTAAACCTAACCCTAACCCTAACCCTAACACTAACCCTAACCCTAACTCTAACCCTACTTCTAACGGTTACCCTTACCCTAACCCTAACCCTAACCCTAACATTTACCCTAACCCTAACCCTTACCCTAACCCTAACCCCAAACCTTTGCCTAACCCTAACCCTAATCCTAACCCTTACACCTAACCCTAACCCTAACCACAAACCTAACCCTTACTCTTAACCTAACCCTAACCACAAATCTAAAATTAACCCTAAACCGTACCCTTACCCTAACCCTAATCCTACCCCTACCCCTAACCCTAACCCTAACCTTAACCCTAACCCTAACCCTAACCCTTACACTTACCCTAACCCTAAACCTAACCCTTATCCTTACCCTAACCCTAACCCTATCCCTAACCCTTACCCTAACCCTAACCCTAACCCTAAACTTAATGCTAACCCTAACCCTTACCTTAACCCTAAACTTTACCCTAACCCTACCCGTAATCCTAACCCCAACACTTACCCTTATCCTAAACTTAACCCTAAATCTTACACTTACCCTTATCCTAACCCTAACCCTTACACTAACCCTAAACCAATACCTTTGCCTAACCCTAACCCTAACCCTAACCCTTACCCTAACCCTAACCCTAACCCCAACACTAACCCTTACTCTTACCCCAGCCCTAACCACAAACCTAAACCTAACCCTAAACCGTACCCTTACCCTAACCCTAAATCTAACCCTAACCCTAACACTTACACCTAATCCTAACCCTAACCCTAACCCTAACATAAACCTAACCCTAACCCTAACCCTAACCTTAAATCTACCCGTAACACTAACCCTAAACCTAACCCTAACACTTACCCTTACTCTAACCCTAACCCTAACCCTAACCCTAACACCTAACCCTAAACCTAACAATAACCCTAACCCTTAACCTAACCCTAACCCTAACCCTTACCCTTACCCTAACCCTAAACCTAACCCTAACCCTAACCCTAACACTAATCCTTACCCTAACCCTAACCCTAACCCTCATCCTACCCCTACCCCTAACCCTAACCCTAACCTTAACCCTAACCCTTACCGTAAACCTTACCCTTACCCTAACCCTAAACCTAACCCTTATCCTTACCATAACCCTAACCCTAACCCTAACCCTTACTCTAACCCTAACCCTAAACTTAATGCTAACCCTAACCCTAACCCTTACACTTACCCTAACCCTAAACTTTACCCTAACCCTAACCCTAATCCTAACCCCAACCCTTACGCTTATCCTAAACTTAACCCTAAACCTTACACTTACACTTACCCTAACCCTAACCCTTACACTAACCCTAACCCCAAACCTTTGACTAACCCTAAAGCTAACCCTAACCCTTACCCTAACCCTAACCCTAACCCCAACCATAACCCTTACTCTTACCCTAACCCTAACCACAAACCTAACCGTAACCCTAAACCGTACCCTTACCCTAACCCTAAATATAACCCTAACACTAAACCTAACCCCTAACCCTAACCCTAACCTTAACCTAACCCTAACCGTAACCCTAACCCTAACCTTAAAACTACGCCTAACCCTAACCCTAATCCTAACCCTAACCCTAACCCTAATCCTACCGCTAAACCTAACCCTAACCCTAACCCTTACCCTAACCCTAAACTTTACCCTAACCCTAACCCTAATCCTAACCCCAACCCTTACGCTTATCCTAAACTTAACCCTAAACCTTACACTTACCCTTACCCTAACCCTAACCCTTACACTAACCCTAACCCCAAACTTTTGACTAACCCTAACGCTAACCCTAACCCTTACCCTAACCCTAACCCTAACCCCAACCCTAACCCTTACTCTTACCCTAACCCTAACCACAAACCTAACCCTAACCCTAAACCGTACCCTTACCCTAACCCTAAATATAACCCTAACACTAAACCTAACCCCTAACCCTAACCCTAACCTTAACCTAACCCTAACCCTAACCCTAACCCTAACCCTAACCTTAAAACTACGCCTAACCCTAACTCTAATCCTAACCCTAATCCTACCGCTAAACCTAACCCTAAACCTAACCCTAACCCTTACCGTACCCTAACCCTAACCCTAACCCTAAACCTTACCCTAAACTTAACCCTAACCCTAACCCTAACCTTAACCCTAAACCTAACCCTAACCCTTACCCTTACCCTAACCCTAACGTAAAATTAACCCTTACACTTACCCTAACCCTAACCCTAACCCTAACCTCTAACCCTAACCATAACCCTAACCTAACTCTAACCCTTAGTCTTAACCTAACCCTAACCCTAACCCTAGCCCTTATCCTAACCCTAACTCTAACCCTTAGACTTCCCCTAACCCTAACCCTAACACTTACCCTAACCCTAACACTAACCATAACCCCTAACCCTACCCTAACCCTAACCCTCACCCTAACCCTAACCATAACCATAACCCTAAATCTTACCCTTACACTAACCCTAACTCTAACCCTTAGCCTTACCCTAATCCTACCCCTAAAACTTACCCTAAGCCATACTCTAACCCTTACCCTAACCCTAACCCTTACCATAACCCCTAACCCTAACCCATACCCTAACGGTCACCCAACCCTAACCCTAATCCTAACCCTTACCCTAACCCTAAACCGAACCCTACCCCTTACCCTTACCCTCACCATAACCCTAACCCCAACCCTGACCCTAACCTTAACCATTAATCTTAACCTAACCTTAACCCCTAACCTAACCCTAACCCTAACCCTAAACCTTACCCTAACCCTAATCCTTACCCTAACCCTAAACCTAACCCTAACACTAACTTTAACCCTAACCCTTACCCCTACCTTAACCCTAACCCTAACCCTAACTCTAAACCTAACCCTAACCCTAACCCTTACCCTTACCATAACCCTAACCCTAACCCCAAACCTAACCCTATCCGTAACCCTAACCCTAACCCTTACCCTAACCCTAACCCTAAACCTAACCCCTACCCTTACCCTAACCCTAACCCCAAACCTAACCCTAACACTCACCCTAATCTTAAACCTAAACCTAACACTAACCCTAATCCTAACCCTTACCCTAACCCTATCCCTGAACCTAACCATAACACTAACCCATACCTTTACCCTATCCCTAACCCTAAACCTATCCCTAACCCGAATTCTAACCCTAACCCTAACCCTTACACTTACCCTTACCCTAACTCTAAGCCTAAACTTAACCCTAACCTTTACGCTAACCCTAACCCTAACCCTAACCCTAACCCTTACCCTAACTCTAACCTTAAACTTAAACCTAACCCTAACCCTAACCGTAACCCTTACCCTTACCCTAACCCTAACCCTAACCTTAACCCCAAACCTAACCCTACCCATAACGCTTACCCTTACCATAACCCTAACCCTAACCCTAAAACAAACACCCTTACCCTAACCTTAACACTAACCCTAACCCTTACCCTAACCCTAACCCTGAACCTAACACCTAACCCTAACACTAACTCTAACCCTTACCCTTACCCTAACCCTAACCTTACCTCTAACCCTAACCCTAACCGTAACCCTAACCCTTACCCTAAACCTAACCCTAACCCTTACCCTTAGCCTAAGGCTACCCTAAACCTAGCCCTTACTCTAACCCTAAATCTAACCCTTAGCCTAACCCTAACCCTAACCTTAACCCTAACCCTAACCCTTACTCTTACCCTAACTCTAACCCCAAACCAAACCCTAAACCTAAACCGTACCCTTAACCTAACCCTAAATCTAATCCTAACCCTAAGCCTAACACCTAACCCTAACCCCAACCCTAACCCTTACCCTTACCCTAACCCTAAACCTAACCCCAACCCTAACCCTAACACTAGTCCTTACCCTAAGCCTAACCCCAACCCTAATCCTAACCCTAATCCTAACCGTAACCCTAATCCTAACCCTAACCCTTACCCTTACATTTACCCTAAACCTAACCCCAACCCTAACCCTAACACTAAACCTTACCCTAAGCCTAACCCTAACCCTAACCCTAACCCTAACCCTAAACTTAACCCTAACCCTAATCCTTACCCTAACCCTAAAAATAATTCTAACCCTAACCTTAACCCAAAACCTTACCCTTACCCTAACCCTAACCCTAACCCTAACCCTAAACCTAACCCTAACCCCTACCCTTACCCTAACATTAACCCAAACCCTAAACCAAACACCTTAGCCTAACCGTAACCCTAACCCTAACACTAACTTTTACCCTAACCCTAACCCTAACCCTAACCCTAACCTTAACACTTAACCTTATCCTAACCCTAAACCTAAACCAAACCCTAACCCTAATCCTAAAACTTACCCTTACACTAACCCTAACCCTAACAATTACCCTTACCCTAACCCTAACACTAACCTTAACCCCAACCCTAAACCTAAACCTAACCCTAACGCTAACCCTTACCCTTACCCTGACACTAACGCTAACCCTAACCCTAACACTAACACTTATCCTTGCCCTAACCCTAACCCTAACCCTAACCCTTACCCTAACCCTAACCCTAACCCTAAACCTAAC